>PVIU01012029.1:0-61905 GCA_004026605.1 Ondatra zibethicus | reverse complement strand
TACTCAGCGGTAAAAAACAAGGACATCTTGAAGTTTGCATGCAAATGGATGGAAATAGAAAACGCTATCCTGAGTGAGGTAACCCAAACCCAGAAAGATGATTATGGTATGTACTCACTCATTAGTGGACCCTAGCTATAAAATAAAGGTCACCAAGCACTTAGCTCGCAAGCCCAGAGAAGCTGAATACCTAGGTGAAGCCAAACAAAGCATACACAGAACCTCCTGGAAGTTGGAAGCAAACAGGATCATCAAGCAAAAGTTGGAAGCCAGGGGCGGGGATATAGGTGGGAGAAATTTCATCCGATGGATGGAGATAGAGACAGAGACCCACATTCACATCAGAGAAATGTTTTATTTCTAATCAGGTTATTGTTTTCAAATCCAACAGTTTGTACGTTAAAAATGTCTTCCCAAGGGAATATAAATTTGATGGTGCTTAAATATTTTTTTATTATTATTTTAAAGATACAGTACTAAGCATGGATCAGGACTATGAGATATCAGAAATTCTGAAGAATCCAGTTGCTAGACAAATAATAAAAATGCATAGTTCTGGTATGTAAAATATATATATTTAGTTTATATATTATTGATTGTATGATGGTTCATACAGATATATAGAATGAAAAGAACATTTCTGTTAACTCTAAACTGAGCTGGGTGTCCAACATTTCTTCTGGCATACTTTACTTGATTCCCAAACTACCTATCGCAAAAAAGTATTGTATGAATACTTCCTTTGTCATATTTATTGCAAACTATGCTATTTTAAACAGCATAGAGTCATAGACAAAAATGAAAGTAGAACCAATCTAGAGAAATATTTGTTAAATGTGTTTGTATGTGTGTCTATCCAAAGACTTGAATATTAGATTCACATATAGATTTTTCACCTACTTATTTGTCTAACTGCCAATATTTGTGCATAAGAACACACACGAGAGCCTTTTGTGTGTTTCCAGTTCCGTTAGGATTAGAGGTGGTTCATTTCAAGATTGTGAACATTTCTAAATCCTTAAGACATGGTCATCCCATTTGAGTTCTCACATCTCTTTTCTTTCTTTGTCTCTCTGCCTCTCTCTCTGTCTCCCTCTCCAGCTCTCTCATACATGTATGTCTATTGTGTGCTTTTCCCATTCCTTTCCTAACTCAGACTCTGTCTATTAGGGGATGAAATTTGTGATGCTGCTTCAATACAATCTAGAAGAAAATCAAAATCCAAAGAAGTAATCACACACTCTACTTTATCTGTGTGAATGTGAAGTGCCTATTTTTTATATGGTGGATATTTACCCAATCTGTAAGACTAGTGAAATGGGATAAGAAGGCAGGGATAATGTTTTCTGGCTGTCAGACAAGTTCCAAATTTAGTGAGAAATTCCTTCCCAAAGGAGAAAGGGAGAGCATTGTACAACTGGACACTTCCATACTTCTTAGTTCTTTAGACACTATTGGCACATTCACTGACTACCGTGTGTGCATGTACTTGCTCAGACATTCCATACCTTCAAGGAGATATAGGGATAGGTATATGGAGACAGAGACATAGACAGACAGAGAGAGTCAGAGAGGATGCTACCCTTTTATCATAGTTATAATTCATGGACTGAGATTTCTAAACTGAAAAATACTATAGTATTAATCAGGACAGAGACTTCTTATCAAAGGAAAAAAAAGAATAAGCAGATGGCTTGGAAGAAAAATTCAACTATGATTTCCAACACCGTCGCCAAGTCTGCCAATAGTTTGTAAAGTATTTTCAATTCATTTAATTAAAATGCCACATGTGGATCCCAAAGCATGATAAAAAAAATTAGTGTTTTTCTGCATTCTGAATAAACAGACAGATGGTTTAATAGCATACAAATTGAGATTGTTTAACGTTTTTTATTGATCCTTATGCCTTAAAAAATCAGAAGTTTTAGAAATTTTTGTATTTTTTTTTACTTTTCTAAGTCTCACAACAAACCAACCTAGATAATAGCAAAAGAAAAAAAATTAAATGGGATGAAATTGCATCTGAACTATGCCAGCTCCTGTTGAGCATTTGCCCTTATTCTTTTTCGTGAGCTGTCATTTGATAATTCTGACTCATTCTTGCTTGGTAGATATAATTATGCCAGTTAGCTTTCTCGGTCTTCAGATTGCACAAAGAGACATGGGAAAGTTACTGGTGCTCTCTGAACTCTGTGTGTGCTCCCACGTGAACTGACTTCTCTCAAGGATGTAAGGCCCTCTACAAAGGTTAAGCATATACAATGCTGGAGATGGAATGACAAATTTATGTCTGCTAGGAGCTAAAACTTTGTTGGATTTGCAAGATTTTGTGCAAGCCACAGCATTACAGGATAGGCAATATTCTTCCTTGAGTAAGAATTTATATTCTATGGCAAACACTGAGCACAGGTTTGTTAGGAGACCCTGCTCATTGAAAACTGTGTAAATAGTGGGTGCTCAGGCTTTAGTAAAGTTTCTTGGCTCAGTTTGAATTATTGCATGAAGTGCTGGAAAGTCATATTTGTAGAGTGGGTGCAGTTAAACTTTTTCTGTGTTTTGAAAACTATATATGGAGTTTTACGTATTTATGTATATATATATATATGAATGTGTATGCACATACACATCACACATACATACAAATACACACACATATATATATTAGGGCATTATGGGCCTTTCATTTTATAGAAGACAATAATATATGTGCATGTATGTATGTGTGTTTATATTATATGTATATATGTCTGCATATATGTATTATATACGATGATAGTACATATTATTCTGAAGTAAATGTATAAAACTTATTTCTCTGAATTTTCCTCACATAGCTAATTCTGTGGAGACATTGGTTGCACAGGTTGCACAAATCAAAGATATGTATGCCTAAAATTTCAGAAATATTAATTAGCTTGAAAGCTTAGATGCCAGATGCTACCACAATCCAAATGCAGTTTAGGGTATATGCCCCACAGAAACAATCAAAGGTGAAATTACAAACTTGTAAAATTAAAATAAAACCTTTGTAAACCTTAGTTAACTGAGAAACCATAATTTACTTCAATATGCACGTTCAATGAGGAACTATACAGTTAAATTTTATCTGAAATACATGAGATATATTGTTTAGTTGCTGACTTCAGGACATGGAGTACATAGTAAAAAAAAGAAATTAGAATATAAGAGATATAAAACTTTGTAGATTATGACTGAAGAGCTGGTGCATTGATTAAGAAAGCTTGTTGCTGCGGACGAGGACTCGAATTGGCTAGCTTTTAACTGCTTTCAGGGGATCCAACACTGTCTCTGACCCTCACAAGTACCCCCCCCACATATGCACAGGTACAAGACTAATATACATACATAATAGAATACATTTTAAAAAGAAAATTTTTAGATTTGTTAACTTCAGGTTTTCAGATACTTTTAACTGTTAGCTATTGAGTGGTGTATGTTGTTATAAGAAATGAATATGGAGAACGTTAAAATGTAATGTTTTCCAAAATACAATCATGAAGAAATAGAAAATACAGACACAGAGGCAATCATCATGCCTTATACTTTCATCCCTTCACTCATAATTTTGTTAATCTTTCCTGAATCCAAGATGTGACAGGGGCTATGTGAGGTGATTGAAAAGAAATAATGTCCCATTCTCCCAAGGAGATAAGAACCAGTGGGAAGATATAAACAAAGAGAAAACTGATCACTTAACAATGATACAGACATCCTTGAGTCAAGTAGATCAGAAAGGTAGCTGGAAGAGTGTTTTTCAGACAAGAGGAGAATTATCAATAAATAAAACACCTGAGGCATGATGCAATTGAAAGCTAAAAAGTGGACTGAAGAAAGGTACAGTTACCATCATAGAGTACTCTTAGGGTCTCACACAATACCTAGGAAACTCAGGGCACATACAATAAGTTTGACGATTTCTTTCAAGGAAACTAAAGAATAGAGAGTGACAGTTAATATCCTTGATCTATTTTAATATCTGCCTGTCAGCAAGTGATGGAAAAGTGAGTTAAATTATGTGCTAAGTATCACACTGTCCTCCTACCTTTTTACTGACACTATCGAATGGTGAGATGTTCTCTTCCCACAAAGGGTGCTTCTACACAGTGGTGGTCCTGAGGAACCTTTAATTTCATATTCATGTGCTTGGATCAGCTTTTCTTCTGAAGTCTCAGCAGGCACCCTAGATACATTTCCAATGGCGGCATTTGAACTTATAATGAAATAGCAATTATACATTTTTAGTTTGGGGAGATAGAAGCTGCCATGGCCAAAGTTAGGTTCCCTGGAGAGAATATATATGGGGCAAGAAAATGGGTGATATTTGAAAAGGACTGGATAAATCCATCTAGCGATAGGAGTTGATGCCCTAGATGTGTATTTCCAATGTAACCCAAGAAGGGTTTGCATCTAAAGTCTTTGCTTGGAAAAGGACCTAGATACCATGGATAGGGAAATAAAGCCGATAAGGAAGGAAAAACATCTATAATGTTTTTTACAAAGAAGATTAGAAAACACACAGCTGAGACAAGTTCTGTTCAGAGGTATGATAACAGTATAAAACATATTATCATATCCTACAAGGATGCCAAACTATTCTTTTTAGGTTACACCAAGAAGCACTAACCTTCTGGCTCTTCTAGTTTGCCTTCAGTAAGACATAACATACCATGATTAGAGAATAGTTCCTGTAGGCGAAGAGGCTGAGGTATGAGGTGAACAGTGAATGAATAGAATGAGTTCTGAATACTAAGCCTCCCTTTAACAAAGTGAGATCTAAGACTTGTAGCAATGTAGCTTTGTATCTAAGCCCATCTCTATCTAGTCCAATGCTGAACATTCACAAATGAAAATCTCAGTATTAAAATCTGAGTTTGACTTTGTTGAATAGTTTCATATCACATTCAATAGATTTGATAAGTATTCATTATTGGATTGTGCTGAGATATAAATGAAAATATTTATTACTTTTATTTTATTCCAAGAGAACCAGTCAAAGTGCCTACATTCTACTGGAGCTAGAAATTATATTCTGCAGTCATTTTGACAAAATTGGTGCCTGGCAGTTCAATACAATATGATCATATGACTTGTTTATTCTTTGCTGAATTTTCCATAGCAAACCTATGATCATATATGGCACACATAGATAAGCCAAATAGAAGTAATAGATTTAAAAGAAACATTCATGTTAATGAATTCAGAGCTCATAAAAATACCAGTCATAAAATACTAGATATTAATGAGAGTAAAACTCAGTCACTGTTGAGAATGTTTGCATACAAAACCAGGGCACAGAAAAGTGGTTCACAAGAGAAAAAACTTGTCAAAGTACAAGGTCAAAACCCACAGAATAGTGCTCAGAGCAATGGAGAGGCATGATGCATTTCTATTGTGGTATTCTCTATCTTTACTTCCTCTGATCTTGGGGAAGAAAAGTGAGTGTATATCCTCCCAAAAGAGTGCAAGGAGTAAATTTGCATCCCATGATTCCTTTTCTGCAAAAAAAGAACATGTAGGAAATTAAATGATTAAATATTACAAAGGAGTATATTTTTAAAAATATCCTTTTCAATGATTTCTTACTGTTGATATTTTTCTTTTTGAACATTCTTTTACTTTAAAAAACTATTTCCTTTCCATCCATTCACCTCTACCATGTGAAGAACAAAGCTCACAAGTTTCTAGAGATGAAAGGGTTCTAACTCTTTCCCTAAACACATCGATGTGTTTGTGTTTCCATTATCTGAAATTCCAATAGACACAATATTCATGATGTTGAAGATTATTTCACAAATGACTTTTCCAATTACCAGACTCTTCAAATTCACCTTCATAGTTAATGTAGTGGAAAGCTGTTTATTGCTGCATTATTCCATGGTCAAAAACATTTTTCCATCTCTGTACTTGAAGCATGTGTGATCAGGTGCAATAGCTACCGGGTTGTGAATATTGAATGTATACATGTAATAAAGTCATCTTTTCTAAATGTTTATTGGAGATTGCTTTATGAGCAGCCTAATGGTGCTGAACAAGCATTTAAGAATTCTCTTCAGTATGAGTATTCTGAACAGTGTTACCTAATTTAGTTTCACTGATCCAAGTAAAATCTAAGGACTGTATCACAGCATAATGCACAACAATTAAACCCTATTCTAGAGAAAACAAATGGAGCAAATGTTCAGTGTATGCATGATTCAAGCTGCAAAGTTTATAACTAGACAGTTGGGAGTCGGGGTAAGGGTGGGGGAAGGGGAGAGGGGGAGAGAAAAGTGAGAAGGGAAGGATTGGGGAGAGCTTGGGGGAGTGGGAGGGTTGAGATGGAGGAAGGGCAGATATAAGAGCAGGGAAGAAGATATCTTCATTAAGGGAGCCAGTTTAGGGTTGGCAAGAGACTTGGCTCTAGAGGGGATCCCAGGTGTCCACAGGGATGTCCCAAACTTGTTTTTCAAGAAAATATAGGAAATGAAATGACCAAATGGCCAAATCACATCTTTAAGGGAAGAAAAATGAATCAAAGCCAAGTACCAAATGAACAGCCAATGAACACAAGCTTTATAGTCACAACAGAAGTTTTTAGTCAATAATACCAGAAGGCATAGTTCATAGATTTCAATGCAATTTATTTTTTTTCAAGACAGGCTGTGCATCTTCAATAAGAATAAGACACAAATATCTACTAATATATTGTGCGATTTTGTGTTAAAAATATACAAGTAATTTTTCTGTCTGCATCCTAACTGAGTCAGAATCCTCTTCTGAGTGTGCCCTGAAAATCTTTCCTGAAGACTAGTTTACTAGAATTAGACATAGAGAAGGATATGGATAAAGAGGAGCACAGGAAAAGGAAGGGAGGGACTTAGATTTTTTTATAGTCCTTTTTGATCTGGGAAGAGTAGAGAAAGGGTCAGCTGCTTGGTCTTCTGGTGCTTTTTTAAAACTTTGTTTTTATTTGTTCTTTGTGTCTTCCACAAAGATGAGCAAGAGGGTATCCAAGTGATCATAAGAGAAGAGAGATGGAATATTGATCAACATCCATGTATTCTACTTCCTTGTTCATAACAATATCATTTGTTATTGCATCCATAGTGGGTTAAATAGAAGTAAAGCACACTCTAAATAAGCTGTTGTTAAAAAATAGATAAACAAAAGCTAGGTGTTATATATTGTTTTTCGTTTAAACCATAGGGACCTTCACATAATTTATTAGATAATCATGAATATATAAAGGTGACTAAAGAAAACATTTATTGGCCCCTTCCTAGACTGTCTTATGATATTCAGTATTAACTTGCAATGATATCCCATATTAACCCCACTGAGATTTATAACAGTAGAACATTCTGTGAGAGCAGGAGAAAAAATGCCATCTTTGTGATCATGTGACATTGTTTTAGGTATAATCAACTGCTGTTTCACTACCACCAACATCTCAAGGGAACAGAGCATTGATGAGATTTCTAATTCTACAAGATTTATAATTCTATAAGTTCTGCCATTCCTTTAAAAACTTTGAGAAACCATTATTTTGAGTAGGTAACCCAGACACAGAAAGACAATTATCACATGTACTCACTCATAAGTGGTTTTTAAACATAAACCAAAAAAACCCTACAAACCACAATCCCAGAGAACTTAGACAACAATGAGAACACTAAGAGAGTCTTACATAGATCTAATCTACATGGGAAGTAGAAAAAGACAAGATCTCCTGAGTAAATTGGGAGCATGGGGACCTTGGGAGAGGGTTAAAGGGAGGAGAGGAGAGGCAGGGAGGGGAGCAGAGAAAAATGTAGAACTCAATAAAAATCAATAAAGAAAAGAAAGAAAAGAAAAAAAACAAAAACTTTGACTCCAGGGTAGTATATCCTATAAATTAATACATCATAATATTACCATAACAACGTGCACATTTGAAATCATTAGATTCATGTTTAACAACATGCTCAAAAGTCAAAACAATGATGACAGAAAGAAAAAAATATATATGAAGTCACCGCCACTTCTTTCCTCTAAGAGAAAAGGCATAAAAATGAGTAGAGAAGGGCAAACTAAAATGTCTCACAATTGCAAGGATGCCTATGGCACTGTATGTTACTTACTTCTTTGTTGTTGGGGAAACCACCGCAAACAATACAATTTATAAACTGAAGAGTTTGTTTAGGATCATGTTTCCGGAAAAAAATTCATAATGTCAAGGAAGGCATGGCAGTGGGTAGCCACAGAAGGATGCAGAGAGAGCATATCTTCAACCACACACAGTAAGTAGAATGGATGAGCCGGAAGTGGGGTGAGGCGCTGAGCTCTCAAACCGGACCCGAAAAAGAACCATCCCACGAATTTCGCCAAAAGAACCATCAACAGAAGACAAACTGTTGAAATATGTGAGCCCATGGGGGATATTTCTCAACCAACTTACCTTGTCCTGTGCGCAATAAGGAAAGGATGTTTTGCTTAAACTTTTCCTTTGAATCCATATGTTCAAATTATGCTTCTATCCTTCTGTTAGGTTTATACTAACAGCAATATTATTAGAAAATATTCTTTTGATTTTGAGAATTTTGATAACAAAATGAACATTGAGGTATTTAAGATGGTAAATCAAAATTGGCAAACACCAACTTATTAAAATTTTGCTTAGGTTTCTAGTCTGTTTGGAAGAACCTGTTGTTCTTACTTCTTTAAACTGAAAAAGGTTTTATATAATATTACAGCTTCTCTTCAAAATATAAACTCAAATGCATATTTTCTGTTGGCAAAATGACCTTCTGATAAGCCTCCTCCACACAAGTATGCATGTTTGAACTAATCAAAAGAGGGAATTATAATAATTATTATCTTATAACATAAACAACATTTATACCACCTGGTTTGGTCATCAGCATTTAATAAGGTACCTGGAAAATAGCTCTTCAATTAAAACTTGGTTACTGAAAAGAACGAACAGATTAATATATCAATATATGAATTGACTGTACTGTGTAGCAGGTAAGGCACATAAACCACATGTAAATTTGCAAAACCTTTTGGTTCTTGTTTATCTGCTCACAACACATGGAGCTGAACCTATGTCCTTACATTACATGCATAGATACAATGGTTCTCTAAAAATATTAATTATCCAAAAAGACAAATTTTTCATTGAATATGATTACCTTTTGTCTATTCATTCTAATACAACCCATCCATTCACTCAAGGAACCTATATTTAGTCCTTCATGGAACAACATTCTTGAAATTCATATCTGTCAATTTTATTGTCATTGCTATCAAGAGCACAGATCAGAACAGAGGCCAAACAAATAAAGTCTGATAGCAAAGTATAAGGACGATGACATAGGTTTCACAAAAATATGTTTGGTCAAAGATTGCTTAAGGTATTGGAGTAGAAGTTGAGAGACAGAGAAAGCGCTGTGGTCTAGAGGGAGGTGAGTGTGATCAGGGCACACATTCACCTGGAGAACATTAATACGATTTAAGTTCTGCGAGAGAAAAAGATTGATGAAATACCAGATGAATATGGAAGTTACAGCTGGGGATAAGATGAGTTTGAATATTATTTGTAGCTTCTTGTAACTGCTGGAAATGAGAGGCTGTAACTGTACATTTTAATGTCTTCACCAGAGAGTGACATCATGAAATGTTCTTTGTGAGAGTTCAGCTGACTAAAATCATGAAGCATTTAGTACAGTGACCAGCATGCACAAAGAATAGGTAATTTTCTGAAGATTGAAAAGCCCCTACCCACTATGGTGACCATCGGTTGACAACTTAAACATATTCACATAATATATCTATGCCGTGGTTTTGTGCTCTTTATAAGTACATGTGGAAATAGCACATAATTATGATTTATTCCAATAATCTACGTAAATGAGTAAAAATATTTCACATTATAAGGATTCATCTGGATGTAACTTTATCTTTAAAATCCATCTTGAAAAAAACAAAAATATCTAAGAATCTGCTTATTCTTTATCTTGGACAAATATCTCACTACCATGTAAAATACTGATAATTAATACAAAAGCATCAAAGGATAGGCTAAGTTAGCTCAGCAGTATAGCATCATTCCACTGTTCATATGTAAGGCCCTAGAAACAACCTTCAGCACCAAGACATATAAATTAAGAACAATAACAACAATAAGTACAAGAATAAATAATTTTGGATGAACTGTTCAAAATAACATGGAAGTTTTCTTTACAAAATAACTTGTAGTATTTAAGAAAGTAACAAATTTAGATCTCTTTTGTGATCAGATAGCTCAGGTTATAATAATTTCTCAGTATTTTAGATTATCTCAGACACTTATATTTACCCGGCTTTGTCACTTTATCAAGTGCCAATTGAACTGATCTGGTCATGAGATAGTGCCCTTACATGGTTTGTTTTATCCAAAGACTGGGCGATACGGGGCAATGCAAAAGGTAGCCACTTGAGGAAAGACAATGATTAATTAGCATGTTGCTGTGCTACTGAATATTTTCCATTTGACATTAGAATTCTTTATCTCAGTTAAAGCCACTATGTGGTAGGCTTGTCTTTATTTTGAAGGTATTTTTAAAGGAAAGAAATAACAAAAGTATGATATTCATTTAGATGGTTCTCATCCTAAGACCAATGAAATACTAACCATGGTTAGTAGATTAAAAATTAATTTCCCACATATATTTATCTATTTGCTTAGCCAATCCAAAACAGAAATTAGATGAATTTTGTTATCTTTCTTCTACAGTAATCCTAGTAAATATTCTGCATTAGGATAATCCTATAAGGAGATTTAAGATGTCTTCGCTTTTATTGACTACTTCTGCTTTCCATTCCTCTTAGAAAAAAGTAAATACATAAAATAAAGAAAAGTACATAGCAACCCTCATGCAGGAATAACCTAATTCTAATATGCAAGTATCCATGTTGACTCCGGTTCATTAAAGAAGGAAATTTAGGTTTTCTTTTGTCTGCCCACTGCATCTGTCTGTGATGCGCACGATTTCAGTGCTGTTTTGGATTGATGGCTGACAGTGGCATCATCCATTATGCATGTGAGGAATGGAGTCTCAGAAATAGGACTTTTCAGTTTGACTCCATGAATATACAAGAAGGCTAGAACTTCTTTCTTCTGGTAATCAGACAAAAGATGTCTGATTACCATGTTTAAACCACAAACAAGTTTTACGAATTTGTACTACATTGATAGTTGTCAATGCTTCTTTTTGAGGTTTAGTTATGAAAAAAGTATATTCAAAACATTGATGAATCCTAAATGATAACAGGTATTCCAGTATTGATGAATGTAATGTAATAATTATTACACATTATTATTCTGCTTAAGTAAAACATTGCAAATAAAAAGATGATAAAAATCTGGTATTAAATGTCAGTGGTACAAAGCAACACTTTAATTTTAAGTTGCATACAAAAGATATCTAATATGATATGATTCACAGATATTCCAGAATCATTAGAAATAGTCCTGACTAGCCAAAACTAGATAATTCCTCATATGATTAATAAGTGGAAGACAACTAATGAAAACTGTTGAAAACCATCACCTAAAAAACAGACTTATTTTAAAGAGTTCTCAATTAGCTATGCCTGTTTTTTATGTATATACGTTTATCATCTAAAAATAGTAGGACATTGACCTACAGTGAGAAACATACAAAAATAGGTCCATCAAATTATGTTTTATCTTACAGAAAAATGCATGAATATAAGATTAATACTAAACATAATGCAGTCTTTTTTTAAAAAATCACTTTATGCTTTTATTCATATAAAAAAACCTTCCTTGCTATTGAATTTAGGCTTATCATGTATTGAGGAATCTTTTGAGAAGCAGCCGGTAACTAACAAAAAAATATTATGTCAAAATATAGTGATTAAGATCTATGTAGCAGAATAGAATGTTTGTATTTTGATAGAGATGTCTTGATAGTATGTATTATTTATCTATGTTAGAAATAAATCCCTAGAATAACCATAAAAAATTAAGGATCACAAGATATTAATATGTATGTAGCTTAATAATTTAAGGCTAAATATAAAAGTTAAATGCTTTAAGAATTGTGCAGAAATAGATGGCTTTGTGATAAAACTTTTTAATTTCATTTCATTATAAATTATATTGTCACATATTTATTGCATAAGAAACCGGGTTTCCTGAAGACAATTTATTTCAATACTTCACACCAAAATCCATCTTCGCCAAAATCCATCACCTCCTCTGGGTGTTTCCATCCTTTCTCCACTAGCTAGTTTTTTTTCTTCCTCCAAGTCTCCCTTTTGTTTTCATGTCATTAATGTGCAAATAATTTCCTAGCTTTGTGTCCAGTTTATTGATAAAATACACTGATTAGAGCAGTGGTTCTCAACCTTCCTAAAGCTGCAACCCTTTAATATAGTTCCTCATGTTGTGGTGACCCCTAACCATTCAATTACTTTCATTGCTACTTCATAACTGAAGTTTTGCTACTGTTATGAATCATAAACTAAATATTTTATGTGCAGCATATTTGCTATGTGAAATTTTTCTTTGACTCCCTGCATAGGGTCAGTACCTGAAGGTTGAGAGCTGATTTTAAGAGAGAAATGGCTTTTTAGGTTACAATCCATCATTACTCAGAAGTCAAGGCAGCAGGAATTTGAATAACTTAGTCATGTCTAGTCAGGAGCAAAGAGAACACGAAGGCATTAATGTTTGCACATTCTCAACATCCTCTCTATAATTATGTTGTCCAGGAACTCCTGCCTAGGGCACATTGTCACCCAGTATCAACTGGATTTTCTCATGTCAGTTGTCATCATCAAGACAGTCCTTCACAAAGATGCTTGTAGGATAACTTGACCTGGACAATCCCTTGATGAGACTTTCTTTCCAAATATTGTATGCTGTGAGAAGATGATGAGTAAAAAGAATAATCACATATATTGACAAACTATTCTGAATCCTAAAAATAAGGGAAAAGTTGGTATTTGGCTTTATCTAAAAAGATTGTTTTATTTAACATGATGATCTCTTATTACATTCTTTTTGCAGCAAATGGCACAATATCATTCTACATTTTGGCTAAGTGTGTGTGTGTGTGTGTGTGTGTGTGTGTGTGTGTGTGTGTGTTTGCATTTTCTGAATGTTTTTTCAGGTACTGACAATACCTACACTTATTCCACACTTAGCTATTGTGACTCATGTTGCAGTAGGCATAGTTGTATATGTATCACTAATGAACATTTGATTTATGAAATAGTTTATAATAATTTCTTTATAAATCATTCAAAATTTGTAGAAAGCATTAAAATGCACCATTAATAGTACTTTGTGGAGAAGGTAGACTGAAATAAAGGAAACCATGTAAAAAACGTAAATTAACAATTATAAAAATGGGTCTTCATTTGAAAGCTGTTTTTCTCCTTGTGCCTTGTGGTGTGTTTGTGCTGTCTCCTGTTGCTGTTTAAAAATAACAACAAAGAGAATAAGAGTAAAACTCTCATGTAAGCATTGAAAGAGTTGGATTCAGTCCCTTCAGATTTTTCACATCTTTATCTAATCCTCCCCTTGGCACATCCTTACCACCAGCCACTTCAAACATATCTGGGCTCCTGCATGAGGACACACATCCTATCTACCTCCCTTTGACTCTATGCTGTGACCCAAATAATTCTTTGTTTGCTCCGCGTCGATGAAGCCCTTGAGAAATTTCTTAAAGTGACAGTTTAAAGTATATTAGAGGAAATCAGAACTGTGTAGATAAGTACAATGCAAAAACGAAATAATGAATATCTTCAAAGGGTATTACTTCCATTCATCTATGGTCACATTATATATCCAAGCACACAGCTGTCTTCCTAAGCTAGGTTCTCTCCTCTCTATTCCTAATTTGAATTTCCAAAGTTGAAAGAAAGAACATTTGACCTAGTTTTTGATTATTCACCATATATTAACTCTCAATACTTTTTAAGACACTGGGATACATATGGATACTTAAAATAAACTAAATATTCATAAAATAATGCTGGTTCATTGTCACATGAAATGTAAAGATTTGTAATTAATTTTATGATACAATCATGAATCACAAAATAATCAATTTAATAATAAATAAGATATAAAAGAAAAATAACAAAGCATAGCACAAGTAGAAGGCTAAATACTAATTCTTTCCTCTTTATTTTGTCCTATAACATATTCATCTCTGTATGGATTCATTATATAATTATACCTAAGTGTGAAAGAAATAAATTCTACTACTGCTGTAATCATAGACAAAACTTCAAAGTCATTGGTTATATTTCATTCTGAAGAAACCCCTCGCTCTTTAGTCTACCAGTTTTGATGATATTTTGGGGTTTTGCTTTTTGGCCCTTTTGTCTATTTCAGTAAAGTTTGTATAATAGCTTTCAAGCAAATTGGAGAGTTCAATATTTGTTTTTAGCTTGAACACCTGCAGGTACAATCTGGCCTGTTCCCATTAACTACACATATGACTGGATTTATGGTGATAGAGATGGTTGCTTGGGGTTTGTTATGAGAATAAAATGGTTCTTTGTTGTCTTTGTCCCAGATAGGAGGTCAATGAGAACAGCTGATGCCTAAGGGTCCAGTTGGGGCAAGTATTATAGAGTAACACACAATCTGGTATGTTTCTGTCTATCGCTGTCATTCAGATCCAAGTCCTTTAGGGCAACTCATGTCTTATTTAAGAACAACATACCATGACTTCTTTAAAATATAAATTCAAATTTTAATCATGTTTAATGGTTTTTCGAGACAGGGTTTCTTTGTGTAACTTCGGAGCTTGTCCTGAAACTTGCTCTGTAGACCAGGCTGGCCTTGAACGCACAGAGATCTGTCTGCTTCTGCTTTGGAGAGCTGGGATTAAAGGCAGGTTCCACAACCACCTGGTTAGTGTGGGCATCATTTGAAATCTTCCAAAATGGGATGGGGAGATAGCAAAATTGGTAAAGCCTTGCAATCATGAGGATCTGAGTTATGTTCCCAGAACTCAATTTCCTTCTTACGGTATGGTGGCATGTTCTTATAATATGCGCTCTGGGGAAACAGAGACACACAGATTCCTTAGACTGCCTAGACGGCCAGCTTCACCACTGGGAAATTTCCTGGACAGTGAGAGATATGTCTTAACAAAACAAGTTGGGGCTGGGGACATGGTTCAGGGGGCAGATCATTGGTACTGCAAGTATAAGGGTATGATTTGAAATCTTCCATATAAAGAACCTGGGATGGTGTCACACACCAGTCACCCCACAGTTGTTGGGGGAAGTCAGTATGATCTTAGAGCCAGTAGCTGGTCAACCAATATTGCTGAATAGGTGGGAGTCTAGTTCAGTGAGAGAGCCTGTCTTATGGCAACTGAACAGAAAACAATAGAGGAGTACATCATGCTTGAGTCTCTCATTATTCAACACAGGAGTGAAAACACACAATCACATATATACACTGCACACACACACATACACACACACAGAGAACAACATATAGAACAACAACCAAGTTTGTGCTCTGGCCTTCACATGCATCTGCACGAAATTATAAGTATACTTGCACATGTACACACACACACACACACAAAGGTGGACAGACAAACATATTGAACAATAACCAAAGTTGCCCTCTGACTTCCACATGCATCTGCACAAAATTATAAGTATACTTTCACATAAACACACACACACACACACACACACACACACACACAAAGGCTAACACATGAAACCTTATCAAGAAAGCAAAAAAGGGCTTCCAAAAGAATATATAGCTTTTATACTCTTGCTAATCCTTGACTTGCCATTTAAATTCATTCTATCCCAACTCTATTATCCATTCCAGTGTCCTTGAGATCTTTGTAGGCTGCTCTGGCGATCTACATCTGCTGCGGGACCTCCATGATCTAATCCTCATTCGAATGATGTCAGAAATCTTTTTCTTTTCCTGTATTTGGCTGTAGTTGCCTGCATTGCTTTCTTCCAGTTTATTCCTGGTCACAAAAGCACCAAAATTACAGCATGAAATAACCTAGGTCCTGGGTAAATTCCTCTGTATCACATTGTGATGCCATAGATCCTCAAGTAACCTTTGTCATTATCTTAGCTTCAAGAAGCATGGGAAATACCATATAGGTAAGTGGTAGCTGCAGTTTTTGAAGCAATGAAAACTTTTCTAAGTGCCCAGTACCAGCATCTACTCAGGAAAAGCCTGCCCAGCTTACCTTTATCAACCAGTTAAGCTGATCCATCCTCACTTATTAACATGTGAGCAGAGAAGGGAGCAAATGAGGTGAATAGAGAGACAGAAAGAGGTTATTTGTGTAATATACTAAATTTTTGTTTTCCCTGACATGGGATATTACCATCACTTTCAGTCTTCAATTCTTTTCAGCTTGATTCTCCTACCAAGGGAGATTAAAATAATTCAGTTGTGTTTGGCTGGCTGACCAAGTAACGTGAGGAGAAACTTTTAAGTGGATAATAAAGCAACAGAACATTTTCCCCCTTTCTTTTAAAACTGTGAGTTTTTCCTTTTGCTTTGAGTTCTGCTCTTAAGAAGAGAGCATACACTTAATAAATGGCTAAAGTTGATTGGGATAAAGTCTTTCTTTTAAATTTTTATTTACTCTTTCCTCTTGCAACATATTTTGACCGCAGTTTCTCATCCCTCCTTTATCCCATTACCCCGCACTACACCACTCTGCCCCAGATCTACTCCTCCTCTCTGCCCACCAAAAAGAGAGCAGATGTCCAAGGGACCTGGAAATTTACATAAAAATGCACAGACTAGCTGTTGGGTATCCGACCCTACACCTACATATGATACCGGACATTGCAGTCCGTAGCCTTAGAGAAAATAGTGTTCTGACCCAGCACTCATGATATTAATTCACATCATGCCAGGATGAAGAACTAATATCTGAGCTTAAGCATTTCCACCCTTTCCTTTTAAAAACAAAACTAATTATTAATTTAAGTGTCAGTAATGATTATATACATTGAATTGCAAGGAGAGTGTTCCACTTTCAAAATAAAATGTTCCTTCTACCCGAGGAGGTAGATTTTTCAGGAAGATCACTCACCCTAAGACTCATTATAAGAATCATAGAAAAATGTGTTTTTTAACATTTGTTGGTTACATGAAAACTAATTTTAAAGAAAATGTCATGCTTCATAGCAAATTCGCCTCATTCATAAGGATTTTATAACAAATGGTTGTGTTAATGGTCCCTGTGATGCTTTTCCTGTAAAACTGTTTTTGATGATGTTTCATTTGTTGGTAGAAGGCTCCGGCTGGCTGTTCACATCCTCCATATCTGGATGCAAACCTCAGATATGCGGGTCACCTTGCCAACTGCGAGTTTTGTACATTCAGAGTATTGGAACCCTGTATCATAGCTAATATTTAGATATATGAGGACTTTTGCCATTTCTTCATCAACTACTAAAACTACTGTAGTTTACACTTACCAATACAAACAAAATTCACTGTATTATTAGCCTTATACTGTATTTTTTCCTGTTTATAAAAACTGAGATATGCTGGTAGAATTTTAAAAGATAAAAGTTTGAAATAGTTATGAGCAGACTCCTTTACATATAAGAAACAACATAATAACCTATTTGCTCATGGGAAATAAATAGAACCAAAATGAGAAGAATATGTCATATGATCCTCTTACGATATAAATGAATTATTGGTGCCATATATCATAAACCAACATAGTGATTTTTATTTTATTAGCCAGGCAGGGATAAAATCCAAGCAGGCATAAAAATGAAATGACGCATTAGGATTTTTTGGTTACTTCATGATTTAGTTGTTATTATATTTCAATTATATCATATGATGAAGAAATATAATTATTACTTGAAAAGACTCCATGATGATAAAATAATATAAGAGGAAGTTAAAATAAAGTGGAGTGAGACTTATGTATTCAAAATTTAAGTTAATATCTCTTTCTGACATTTTCCCTCACCAGTTCAGAACTGTGTCAAATCATTAAAAGCACATACTTAGATTGTGGCAGAAATAGTTCTCACAATAAATGTGCCCCCTTTATTCCTAATCATGCAATGCAGTAGGCTCAGTACCATGTGTCCAGAGCTGCCTGATAGACCATTAGTGTATGTGTGGTATTTCACGACCAGGCAGACTAATGACTACGAAGCTCTGCATCCCTCTGTTCCCTGCCACAGTGACCTTGAAAGCCACATGTTCACTGAGTTAGTATCATTGTATGAAGAAAGAAGGCCATCTGATGGATATATGGGATTTTATGTGAACAAAAACTCTTATATTTTGTAGTGAAATTATTTTGTTTTAACTAATACTAGATAAACAATTTATAAGAATTATTCCTAGAAACAGATGTTCATAGAAGAGCTAGTAGCAACTGCGTTTAATAAATCTGTGAACATCTGTGCCAATATATTTAAAAACATGCCTTAAAAATCTTTATCAAATTATATGTTTCGAGAAAGATTTTTAACTTAGAGGAACAGTGACCTTTGTCACAGATAGGCCTTTATAGGAAAAATTACTAATCATTTACAAAAACCCCTCAAACGCTGACTTTTACAATAAAACCACTATTAGAATTACTTCAGATAGTACCTCAAGCTGCCGTTGTTTCAGAAATCATTGTACCTATTGAAGACATCAAAATGGAGACCTCAGCAGGCTCCATCCCCTTCACACTAAGCTACTGCACTACATCTGCATCCACCTTTGGATATAATAAGTCTGCGCTGTGTCCAGGTCTTCACAATTGTGT
The DNA here is from genome assembly GCA_004026605.1 of Ondatra zibethicus. Classification (NCBI taxonomy): domain Eukaryota; kingdom Metazoa; phylum Chordata; class Mammalia; order Rodentia; family Cricetidae; genus Ondatra; species Ondatra zibethicus. The sequence goes on along the minus strand of PVIU01012029.1, from coordinate 43,099 downwards.
AGCTTCTTTCCCTTTACTCCATAGTTCCATTCCATTAGATTTTATCTGCCAGGTTTTAGACATACTCTTCATTGTTGGAAACAAGCTACACGAGAAACAGCAAACCTCAGCTTGCTTTTGAGCAACAACTTCTCTTTCCAAGATCTGTGGGTTACACTGTCTTGTTTAGCCACTTAGTGGTGACTCTTAAACAGTTACTAACTTTCTAATGTCCACATGGACAATCAGACCACATCTTCAGGCTCCTTTGACATCACCCTTAGCTCTCATTTGTTATGTTTTAACTTCGCAACATTTAAATTCCCCCTTGATGTATCTTATTCATACCTAAAGAGATTCTTCTAACTATGATGTCCCAATTCATCAATGCCTTCTCTTACTGAGAGACATAACTTTATTTTTTTATTAAATTTTGTATATATGAATGCTTTGCCTGCATGGATGTGAGTTGACTGTGTACTCACTGTGTCTACAGTTGCCACAAGAGAGTGTCTGATTTCCTAGAACTGTTCTGTGAATGCTATAAACGAGAACCAGGTCCGCTGGTCGAGCACTTATTCTTTACTAATTAGCCAAAAAAAAAAAAGCATTGTTAATTTAGTAAGTGAAGCTCACTTTTCATTTACCCTCTCCTTAGACAAGCCACCATCATTTATATACTACCACAAAATGTGGATTTGGATTTGAATTTCCTACTCTTACTTTCCATCTCTGTAGATGTAGATTATCACAACAACTGTGATTCTGATAGCTAGTATTTACTGACATTCTGAATTCTTTTTTTTTAATTTTTAATTTTTCTTTTATTTTTCTCTGCTCCTCTCCCTGCCACTCCCCTCCCTCCCTCAACCCTCTCCCAAGGTCCCCATGCTCCCAATTTATTCAGGAGATCTTGTCTTTTTATACTTAACAGCTACTAATAGATAAAATTATTTTTTTTGCTTTGTTTTTGCTTGACCACAATAGACTGTTAACTGTTATCTTTAGATGCCCTCATTCGTTCTTAATTAGTTATGCATATTAAAGCCAAATTAATTTGTTAAGACACAATGATGTCACAGTACCTACCAAGCTCATTTAATGAATTGCAAACACTATTACAATATAGTTTGACAAAGAACATGAAGCCTAATGGCCTTGTCCCCCATCTATATTGACTCTCATGTCACAAGCCCCTCAGTTCAAATGCAACCTGTGTCTATTTTTCTTCTTTTCTTTGATTCCACGGATGTATTTGCCATCCTTCCTAGAACAGAGAATGACTATCTTCAGTGAAGCAACATTACTATTATCTTTGAGATCTTTAAATTCAATCAAGGAGTGTTCTTTTGTATGCTGTCCTTAACTTTATTTGGTTTCAAAGGTTCTGCTAGTATCATGTCATCTACAATAGCTACCCCATCGGCTTGCTGAGAATGTTTGGTTAACTTTGAATCTCCTGTCATGTCACGGGACTGTAAGATCTGTGAGGGTGGGAAGACATACTGAATAATTATCTGACACGTCATCCTGTTCTTTACTTACTTCTCCCTTCACATGTGTATCCAATAAGAGAGAGAGCATCAGCCTACGCAGAATAGGTCTTCCATTACATCTTGAAGATGAAATAGTGCATTATTTCTTGTTCAAGCCCTCGTAACCTGTCCCCATTGCTGCAAGGACTACGTTAGCTGATTTTGATGTCTCGGTCTACTTTATCACAGTCTGAATTTTTTTTTTTACTGCATTGTCCTGAAATTAAATCTTTAAATGGCTCCTATCAGTTGTCTATGTCTATATACAAAATACCTCCAAAACATAGTAAATTAGAAAAAATATTTAGAATCTCAAGACTCTATGTTCCTGAGGACTAACAAGGCTCTTGCCAATTAGTGATGTGCAAATTTATGAAGCTACAGAAAAATGAGGGTAAGAGTGAAAATTATCTGAAGCCTCCTGGAAGTGTATAATTCATGAAAGCCTGGATACATGACTTTTTGCTTATCATGACTTCATTGTCCTAAGTACTTTATTAAGATAACCTCCCAGAAGACTCCATTTTGGTTTATGAACTCATCCTTAGAAGAAATATGGAATTATTTTCACTATAAAATTCTGGTAAAAATTGAATCACCGGATAAGCTCATGTTTAGCACATGTGGACTACAGAAGAGTGTGAATAGTGAGAATATGGTGTCTAGGGTCGTATTTGTAGATGGACAGCTGTAGTCTCAATAGTTCTACACTGTGTATCTGGATGCCTCCCAATCTTGTCTTTGTAGCCTCTCATCTCTCCTTTATCTTTTATTTTTACCAAATAGACTTATTCATATGCTTTATAGATTGAATTTATCATCATCAACATAATAACCATGTCATTTTCTGACACTAAGTAATAGGATAAGTTTTCTTCAAGTTATATTGAATAAAAATTATATTCTTTATTAAAAGTTTCTTGTATATTTCTTCAGGTGTTATTTCTTCCTGCTGTATTAGGAGTCCTCATGAAATTACATATTGTAATCATTTCAAGTGTCTTAGAAGTAGCAGACATTTGTTGTTCAGCTTTATGCGAAAAGGTCATATAGAAAACAGGGCATGTACTAAATCATCTGAATAATTATGTAAGTAGGGGAAATTATTTTGCTAGTACATTACAATTTTAAGCTGGTTTTGGAAGATTTCGTTTCTGTTCTTTCTACATATGTATATACTTACTTATGTGAGCATATTCTCTGAATTTTCACCAACATGAGAATGATAAATAAAATGTAAAGGAAGTCAGATAGCTAAGAAAATGATATGAGAGGCATATTGCATGATACCAATTATGATATTCACACTTAATGCCTGTAACTTTTTATATTTTGTGAGCCCTTACAGGAAATATAATGGAAGTTTTTCATTCCATTCCAAAGTTATTAAATCAAATATCTGTCTTTTAGGTGGTACTTTGGTTCTCAGCAAGATAATAATGTGAACTCTCTGAGGAAAAAATCATTTTTTTATGGTTTGGTACAACAGGCTCACTCAGTTACCCAGACAGTAATGAGAAATATGTCTCTTATTTATCAAAAATGGCAATTGTTGCTTTCTGCTGTTGTGAATGTGGGTCTCTGTCTCTATCTCCATCCATCGGACGAAATTTCTATGGTGATGATCAAGATATTTATCAATGTGACTATGGGACAAGGCTAGTTCAGTCACCTTCTCCTCTGCTGCTCAAGGACCTAGCTGGGGACATCCCCGTGGACACCTGGGATCCCCTCTAGAGCCAAGTATCTTGCCAATCCTAAAATGACTCCCTCAATGTAGATATCTTATTCCCTTCTCCAATATCTACTATATTCCTAGTAATATCAGAAGAAAAATTTTTAACTTTTATCCAAATGAAATTACTCTTAGGAATTGTTAATGTGCTATAATTTGTAGCATTATATGTTACATTTAAACATAAGCGATGTTATTCTATGAAACATGCAAATTCTAAAAGGTGTATTATGTAAAATGGAATGCTTAATATAACTATCATTCTATTATCTGACAATTTATTAAGAAGCAAAACTTGGAATAGTGTACCTCACTAGCCGTTGCATGTGTTTTTGAATATTGCAGCTACGTGGCCTGAATCAACCACTTTAACAATGACATTATTGAAGTGATTCATGATACATTTTTGTATAAATTTTCTTTGTTTACCCTCTATAATAAAAGTTAACTTTAATAGCTTAAGCATGACTTCTGTCATGTAGTTTCTTCAAAAGCTTGAAATTAATTGGTATTATACAAAAAAACAGCGAACTTTGAAAGCCATCAGATTAAGCTCACAGGTCAGCGTCAAGCAAAATAGAGCTGGACTGGCCAATGATTTTCTGTTATTAAGACAATAAACCAGAGCCATGTTGATAGTTGTGAGCTCTAGAACAGCAAGTCAGTCTCATACACTCACACAAAAGTTGAACTTATGAGGTGATCAATGCTGTCAATATCCTGAAATGAAAGTTTTAAGGAGGTCAAAAAATCCTTGAAAAGACTGTCAGTAATGTTTAGACATTCAAAAATGCAGACTACACATGACATAACTTGCAAGGCGGCGTCATGAAATTTCTTGATGGGCAGTGCTGAAGAATTTTTCAGAATGAAATCAAGTTTTTCTAAAGAAGTATACTCAGATTCTCACAAACATACAAAACCCTGTGAAGAAATGTGGAAAAGAGTGCTTCATTTAGGAAATTTTCACACTTTGCTTTGGGACAACAGAGTCATATAAATTTAATTACAGGCATATTCTGTGGGGCAACCATATTTCTATAGCTTCTCAGATTCTGTCTCTAAAATTCTGTCTTCCCTTTCCCAGGTTTTGAATCTCTTGCAAGTCTTCCTTGAGTCTTTGAAAGAGTTCATTGAATAGAATTCATCCAGGCATTATTGAATTCCCTTCCATGTGAGCTCATTTTGCTTTTCAAAGATTATTTTTTTAAATGCTCAGAGAACAACCTGCCTCTGCCTCCCAAGTGCTGGGATTAAAGGCATGAACCACCAATGCCTGGATTAATTACCCTTGTTTTTAGGTCCTAGGGCATAAGCTACGACTATCATTCTGTTAAAAATCATAGTATTAAACCATCTCCTAATGACTTATAATTATACTCAGAGATTAATGCATGTGTCAGCCCTAATCTGATAACCTTCTATTTGCAGTAGATGGTGATTAAAACAGATCAACCACTGACCAAGGTGCAGAAAATGAGAAACTGCAGAACACCCAATCTTAAATGTGGCATCTATATTTTATCCCCGTTTGAGAGGCTCAGAGATCAATGTGAAAGACAGGACAGCAAAGCTGGAAGAGCCAGATGCTAGTAGATGAATACAAGAAAGCTGTCCTCAAGAGAGCACAGGCCAGGAGCACATGTGAACTCACAGAACTTGTGAGAACACTCATAAGCCCCATGCATGCTCAACTAGACCAAATACAACCATGGAAAGGAGAGGTGGACATGAAGTCTATTTCTAGCCATGGAGCTAGTGGCGACTTTAGTTCCTGGAAGAGGGAAAGCTAGACTTGACTTTTCTCTTTAAGAGCATTGCCCCTGGGGTGTCAATAATACATCCCTGTGGAAGACTGCAGGTCAAGGAATGCATGAGTAGGACAAATTGGACTGCATGGGTGAAAACAGAGGACATAAACTTGAGTGAGTAGTAAAGCAGGATGGACCGGGCAAGAGATAGAAGAAGAGAGAATATTGTCAAAGCAGTATATAAACTTCTAAAAAAAGAAAACACTTAAAAATTAATTCAAGAAATCCTTGCTTTAAAACTTCATTTTAAGTAAAATAGTGTAGAATTTTAAATCTTTAATTCACATTAAATACTTTAAAGAGTTTACATTCTTTTGAATGTTTTATAAACTTTGGCGATCACTTTTTTCGAGAGTCTGGCTGAAAACAACAGCTACTTTTGCCAGAAAAAAAAAATCAAGTTCTATAAAATGCAAGTAAACTCATTTACATTTATAGATCATTATGAATGTTCCGAAGTAACACTAACATTGGTTTTATGAAGTGACTAATGTAATTCCAATTGAAGGTGTATTGGGCAGTTATCTTTAGAGATAGAAAAATATACCACAAGTGAAATAAGGAAACATGACAAAAAACAAACAAACAAACAAACAAAAAACCCACGAAATTGTTTAAAAATGTTGGAATCGCTATTATGGGCGGCTAGCACATGCATTTCTTAGCTAAAATACCTGACCAGATTTGAAGATATTTTTTTCTTTAAAAGAATCATTTTTTTTCTAAATCTTACCTATTTTACTATGATCATGTTCAATATATTTCTATAACTTGATGCACCTTCTGCATAACATTGTGTAAGTTATGGATATTTAGCTGCTAATTGACAAAGAAAGAACCACAAGAAGGGAAGAGAGATTATCCGGTCAATCTGCTGTATTTGAGGGGAAAGATGAAGAATGCTGGAGTAGATTTAGGCTATTAGGTGCTTTTAGTAGCAAGATAGAATTGAATTGTTATTTTGTTGCTAAATTTCCCCACGTTTTAACCCAACCCCAGGAGGCATGAGTTTGGATGCTCAGGCTTCAAAGGATTACTTCCTGATGAACAGAGGACAAACAGGAAGACCTGAAAATAAAATTTAGGAATTGCCTGCTGTATCAAAGAGCAGAGAGCCCCATGGCATATGTACTAAAGAAGATTTTTATCATACCTAGTATAACGAATGCTCTTGAAAATGGTTTCATTCAGCCCACTCCAGGGAATATCCGTCATAGCTAATGCAGATGAATGGTATGCTCTGGCACTTTGTGCTGTGGCATCTCCAATTATATCATCCAAAGGATGTGGGAAGTCAGCACTGTGTTTGAGTTTGGCCCTTACAGTTTATTAGAAATACGACCTTAGTCATGCAACCCTTCCTCTTCTGTGATTATACTTCCTCAACAAGTATCTGGAAAATCAGCTATGATGTTTCTGCACAGATCTCTTAGATAGAAGTAAAGATTTCAATTGAGATCAACGGTTTTAGTTTTAATTCTATATTACAAACTTTATTGACTGTCACTGTAGGCTATTGTATTACTGTTGCTGCTATTGTTGTTTAAAACAGGCTCTCATATTGTTCAAACTCTCCTAAAATTCATGGCATCAAGGATAACCTGTGCTGTGGGACAATGGTCTGTACCCAGTCAATTGTATTTTAATAAAATGCTGATTGGCCAGTAACCAGGCAAGAAGTAGAGGTGGAATGGACCAGGCAGAAAGTAGAGGCGAAACAATGAGAACAGGAGAATTCTGGGAGGAGGAAAATGTCAGTCTGAAGTTGTCACCCAGAGAGAAAGAAAGCCAGACACAGAGCTAGATGTGACTGGCTCTCTGATAAAAAGGTACCAAGCCACATGGCTAATGCAGACAAGAATTATGGGCTAATATAAGTTATAAGAGTTAATAAGAAGCATGAGCTAGTAGGCCAATCAGTTTATAATTAATATAGGCCTCTGTGTGTTTATTTGGGGCTAAATGACTGTAGGACTGGGTGGGACAGTAAACTCCATTAACAAACCTAAATGCCTGATCCCCTTTCTCCACCTCCAAGATGATACAATTACAAAGCTGTAGTATCAGCCACTAACCTACCCAGGGGCATTGCTTTTAAAATGAAGGACAGGTAGCACTTCAGATACTTTGATATCTAACAAGAGCAAACATTAAGAGATCTAAGCATCAGTCATTTCAAATATCTAAATCAGAGATGGTTTAAGGCTTTGTGATCGAGGAACTGCCTATTACTCTGAGCAGTTTGTAACACAGTGCCAAGTAAATTAGAATACAGCAGTGGCGATGATTTAAAAGGACAGACCTAAAGTTTTACCAGCTCTGTTGGAAATGACCAAATTTATATGTCTATCCTAAGGTGATAGAAAGTCATCATACCTTTCACACATCTGCTTAGCTAATTTATCCAATGCCGCATCAAGCATTATCACGTTTAGCCTTCCTTCATTTGGAGTGAGAAACAATCACTCAGTTTCCTATTTCAATTGCAGCCTCTCATTGCTTGTTTTTTCCCCCACATTCCCCATGGATGTGAGGTCCTGATTATCTTCATCCACAGCCACTGTGTGTTATCAGTTTAATCTAGCATACCTACTCTTGTCATTTCCTTCATCTTCATATTAAAGGTCACCAATGGCTTTAGAAGGCCAAATCCCAAACTTCTTTCATTTCTTTTCCATCTCATTTGATAGAAATTGAAAAGGGAGTATAAATACAAAGCATATTATCATTTAGCAAATTTATATTCACTTTGAACGTCACTTCTCCATCCAAAGGACTTCTCATCCTCTCTCTGAGGATACACCCATTCATATAAACCGCTGCAAACTCTGAAAGAACCTTTAGCCGTGTTAGTTTAGGAGTAGATATGAGCTGCTTAGATGTACTTTAAAGTTGTGACCCAACATAAATAGAGTTTGTAATTTCATACAGTTTCCTCGGGATTGGTATGGAAAATGAGAAAAGATATTTTTTGAAAAATATAAAATAATAAAGAAAAGAAAGTTTACTCACAACGGAAATACATTAACTTAACAGCACAGTGTTTTTATAATGCAGAAAAATGATCACGGGTTGTGACAATCACCTGGTTCTTACCTGGTATTGGAGGGCATCAGGAATCCTCTCCCATCTTAACAAACTCTTTGAAGTCCATGAAAAAACCATTTCCTCAAAAAATACCACATACAAAAGCAATAGGACTTCTTTAATGATATTCATGAAGTTGAATTTTAGTTGATGCTGGGAATTCTATAATGTTACAAAATGGTTCATAAAATATAGCCATCTGCTGTGCCGAGTCACCGTTCATTTTTGAAATGGCTGTGCTTTTATGCGTTTGGATCTTTGCCTAAGCTTCCAGTTCCCTCTGAAAGTTCCTTCTGACCTCTGCCTGTGGAAATATAAAAATTCTGCCTTTCCAATCTTGCTTTATAAGCTTCAGTGGGAGGATGTAAATGGACTAAACACATTCTGTGAAATTTCACCATGAAAAACCTTTCACATACTGCCTGCATGGTTGGCTCTATTTACAACATTTCTGCTTTATACTGAAGAAACCACTTGTAAAAAAATTGCCTGAAGTGCTAGAGCTGCAAACAAACATTTAGAGAGTAATATGTAGTTAGCAAGAAATAAAGACTTTTATTACAACACAGGAAAACGTTCAAAAAAGAAAAGAGAGATTTCCTACAAAAAAAAGAGAGTGGAATGTAAGTCTCAGAGCTGAAAATATTATAAGCAATCAATTTGCTCAATTATAAAAGGAAGGTTTGGTGGTATTTATAGAATTTTAATTTTAGGGGTATGTGTGCACATGTGTGTGTGTGTGTGTGTGTTTGTGTGTGTTTGTAATCATGCATTCCTTTGCTTTCTATAAAATTACTAGATATTAAAAGCATAAATATTTCTTAAAATAATGAAAAGAGCAAATAAAGTTGGGAATCAGTGAATAGATTAATTTTTATTGAGTGGTTATAAGAAAATATTTTTATGAAAGCACAAAGAAGAGAAGAAAGTAAGAAGAGCTGTTTCAAAAATAATAAAATGGAAATTAGCTTAGAAATAAAAACCATGAGTAGAAAGAGATACAGATGCTCATAGAAAAAGACTCAAAAATATGAGACCCTGTAGACTGTATCCATGAGCAACAATTTGACTTTTGCCTAATACCAACTTAATTGACTATTCATGCAATTTCCTTCCCTGTTTTGCTAGATGAGTGTATCTTTCTTGTGTTAGGAAGAGGATGGCATCATTTGGGAAACTGTTCTTTGTATTGCTGGTATATACAGTCAGTATTGTTGGCAGTCTCAGTGTAAATGAACTGTGTGTTCTGGAGGTTTTCTTGCTATTCTGTTCTCAGCTTCCTCAACAAGCTTCCAAAAGGAGTATTCTCATAAATCCCTGAATCACACTCTTCCTTTGTCATGTAAGTGATTGTCTTGCAACTTTTGAGGTACAAAAGACGATTAGCTGACAAGTAGCAGAGATTTACTGCTCCTGTTTCTTGAGACTTGGGTTTCTCTGATCAAATCACAAGTAGCTGTAATAAGAAGTCCTTTTCTGACTTGACTCTTGGGTCTCACATCCTTGTCTCATCACAGAGGATACAAAATAGATCTTTAGGGTCTCTTTTGTCCTAATCACATGATATAATCATTTCTCCAATAATTGCTGATAATCTCTTGGAGATTAGAATTTGAGAATATTCATTTAATGCCAAGACTGATATTCACAGTCAGTCCACAGCAAGGAAAATATTTTCATCTTGTAAAAATGCATATGTTCAATTGGAATACTCCCAATGAAACAGATGTGATTATCAGAAAGCCTGCAAATTTTAATTATGCATTGAGTGGATATATATATAGAGAGAGAGAGAGAATATGTAAATTCTATATAAATCCTACAAAGTTATTAAATAACTGAACTAGCCCCAGCCCAGCTTATTCTGTCCAGTTTTCTGCAGCCAGATGAGTCACCTGCAGTGCTGACTAGAGGCACCCAGTAATAAGAGACAAGAGGGAAGAAACACATTTCAGCTCCCTGAAAGAATTCACTTCATGTTGTCATGGTTTTGAAAATTGATGTTGGCTCAAAGTCATCTATTCAAAAATGTTAACACTCAAACCGGGTCTCAACATTAGTATGTATTAGTTTAAGTAGATTGCTTTCTTCATTCCACATAAATTATATCACCTGCACTGAGTAAATGGAAATTATAATTGCATATATATATAAGAAAAGAGGCAAAGCAATATGGAATTGTGTGGAGAAATGATTTTGAAATTGAATTTTCTTCAGGGAGTACAGGGCTAGAAAAAGGAATCACTGCGTTAGGTGGTTACGTCAGTAAGAAGGCATTATTAACAAAATGGAGCAGGATGAGCCTGTGATCTCTGCTGTCATTTAAGGGTTTTCGACAGGACATTGCTATAATAACTCACTGACGGACCTCTCTATATGTTAATGTAACTTACCATAAATGAGCAAGTTAATGAATGAGTGGGGAGACTACATGAATGGAAGTAGATGCTAGTGAGGATGTGAAAATATAGTTTCCAAAGTTTGCATGACCAAAATTCCTAAGGTGCATAGAAATATAAGCTTTTGTATCACGGCCCAGTGCTGAATATAAAACATGGTACATGTCTTCCAGCTATATGTGCTTGAATAAAGTCCTCCAATATGCTTGGAGGCTGGTTATCTGTGCTTGAATAAAGTCCTCTATTGTACATGAAGTCCAGTTATCTGTGCTTGAATAAAGTCCTCCAGTTAGTTGATGCTGATGTTTCTTGTTTGTGAGCAACTGTGGAGGCTGATAATCTATAGAATTGTGTTCTACTGAGGATTGTCAGATCAGATGGTGTAAAGATATAAAAGTATGTGGGTAGCATCATTCCAAGAATCTGAAGGTCCCTAAGAGGTGAATTTTTCTTCCACTAGGTAAAGTCCAATTAGTTTCTATTTGGAGAAAACATACCTTCAGTTTCACTATACAGGTAACTGTTTAAAAGTCCCAGCATGCAAAGTCAAGACAAGCCCTTTGTATATGAAGCAGATTCTGAATCAGGGCACTCCTCACTGAATGCAGTAAGACATGCACATCTGGCATCCCTACTCATCTAAACATGTGTTCAGAATTCAAAAAGACGAATACATCTGTAACACAGCACTTACCCCAGTTGAAAATGGTTGCATGAGTCAAGTTTATATTTAATGTATGGCAGTTGGTGCTCATACAGGAAAGAAAAAGGGGAAATTTTGCGAAACGTACTACAAAAATACTTACTTAAACACTGTCAAAGTCAACAAAAGAGTTGTCCAGGATATCCCAAAATAACCAATTTTATAATGGTACATTATTTTTATTTTAATAAATACATCTTGCCTGAAGACCAAAGACAAAGCTAAAGCCATTAGAGGTCAGGTAATGGTGACACACACCTTTAATCCCAAGATTTGGGAGACAGAGGCAACACAAGATCAAGGCAGAAACAAATCCAGATGGTGATGGCCTACACCTTTGATCCCAGTACTAGGAAGTCACATGCCTTTAATCCAGCACTAGAGGGAATATAAAATGAGAGGAGAGAGAGGCTTAGTTTTACAGTTGCCCAGCCTTGGTAGAGGTAAGACTTCTCTAGTGGCTTGGCTTCTTTGCTTTTCTGGTTTTCGGCTTGAGCCCCAATTTCTGTCTCTGGGTAAAACCTAATTAATTGCCATCATAGAATAATTATTTGAAGGTATGCCTTATTAAGAAGGTCAGCTTAATAAACTAAGAGAAATGATTTAAATCACAAAAATTTAAATCTTTATATTTCAAGAACGCCTACCACATGATAGATACCATTAATTATTAGAGCCTTACAATGGCCTTCTAAGACCCATTGCTTCTGTGAATGCCACAGTTTATCACAGCTACCCAGGACAGCCATCAGGATCATGCATGTGGATCAGGTACATAATCTTATGCAAATGACCACTAGTGTCTTCAAAGTCATCACTTCTCTAAAGAGTTTCAATTTAGTATTAGAAAGAAAGTTTATCCCCTGCAATTATACCATAATTGCCCATTTTAATGTAATTTTCTTTTACTGATCATAGTCCTAGATTTTCCAAAAGGTTAGGTGGCTAACTAATTTGATGACACGTACCTTATCTCTATAGACATAGGTTAAGAAATGTCACTTTGATTGTCTCCATGGCAAACTGTGTCACATGTGGACAGTTCCATCTCACTGTCTAATTTGACCCAATTTGCTATATTGTTTCATCAGCACATTACAGGCAATCACTGATCTGTTATCTAAGGAATTATGAACCCTATGGGTTATCTTCCATTGCACCTGCTTTAATCAGTGTACTGCCTTGGGTATTATGATCACTTTATCCTTTAATAAAAAATGTTAATATCATCAGCTGCATTTTCCAGCAATTTGCAAAAGCAAGTTATCTGGCTGGCTCATAGATAAAGCATCACACAAATGTGGTTACATGGTATGATATTATCAGGAACAATTCTGTTTCCTTCATCCTAAAATTATTTTCTTAGATAAGCTGTCATATTCAAACTAGTAAATTTCTTTGAGGAGATAAAATGTTTTCTTTTAGAACTATGTTCTTTCTATACTCAATATCATTCATGCAGATGTTACTTCCCTAGAAGACCAAAATTTGCATTGCTTGTCTATGTAAACTTATATAATTCATTAAACAAAAACATCTACTTTTACTAAAGTTTGAGTTGAGTGATAGGACCACTCAATATTATACCAAATAAGCCTAGAGGAAGCTAGGGAATTTTTAGTAAACCAAGCATAAAATGCTCAATGGAAAGAGGTACTTAATGGTTTAATTCAGTGACCTGTGAAAAGTTGAAACTATTGAGTTTTGAATTTCTGATAGTTATAGGATGAGTTTCCTAAGAACTTAAAGAGAATCATGTTTTCCATAACATCTAAAGCTAAGATAGCAATTTGTGTTTATCTGTTTAATCCAGCTTACTATTTCAAATATCCATTATTGTCTATACCTCCAACTGACTACAAATACATTTTAAAAATATTAGATCACTTTTAACGTGTTGGTCTGTCTGTCTCTGCTTTTTTCTGTCTCTGTGTCTCAATATCTCTGTCTCTTTTCTCTCTCTCTCCCCTCTTTTCTCTGTCTTTGTGTCTGTCTCTGTCTGTCTGTCTGCTTCTCTTTGTCTCTCTCTGTCTCTGTCTCTGTCTCTGTCTCTCTCTCTCTGTGTGTGTGTGTGTGTGTGTGTGTGTGTGTGTGTCTATGTGAACAACTTGTGGAATTTCATTCTCTCTTTCCACCATGTGAATCCTGAGTCTCAGACTTTAAGTTCCTTTATGTCCTGAAACATCTGGCTGACTCAAGAAAACATTTTTATCGAATTTAGGGAAAGTGTTATAATGGATAAAAGAAAAAGTATTTTTATTTTGAGGGGAATTTTATTAATATTGATTGTCACTCTGTGTTTTATTGACTAGAGACATTTTCTCTCTTTCACATCTTCTGTCAGGGGCACAGTTTTTCAACTATCTACTTATTTCAGTCTTATATTCTACTTCCTAGTCATTTACTGACAGTAACTAAATTGAATGGAAACTGAATACCAATAATTTCATCCATTGTATGTGATAAAGGACAAATAAATGTTCCCCATTTCACTTCCCCCCATCGTCTGTGTGTGGGGGGTGGGTGTTGTGTGTGCATGTGTGTGTTGACTAGTTTTGAGAATCTGTTGAGTCTGCATTGAAAAACAGGATTCACTTGCTTTATCTGAGCAAAAGCTATGCATCACAATGTTTATGTAAAATTCATTAGCAAAGTAAAAGATTATGTTATCCCTGAAAGAGAAAAACTGCAGAAGCCAAGCTTCAAATGAGATGAGATTTCTCTTTATATGTATGTATGTATGTATGTATGTATGTATGTATGTATGTATATATATATATGGATAGATAGATAGATAGATGATAGATAGATAGATAGATAGATAGATAGATAGATAGATAGATAGATTTATTGACTTTCCTATGGTTATTCTGGAAGGCATATGTGGTGTATGATATATATTTGTGGTGACTGTATATTTTGCATTTTGTGAATATGAGAGTGTGTGCATGCATTCACACACACACAGGAAGACCAGAAAAAGATAGGAAGTTTCTTCTATTCCTTTCCGGTCAGAGTCTGTCAATAACTAGATCAGTGCTTCAGCTCACCTTACTTCCTAGAAAGCTTTTGGACTACCACTCAGAATTCTCCATGATGGAGTTCAAACACCCACAGTCACGTCCAGTTATATACATGTTTGGCGTGTATATGCTTGCAACTCTAACTGTGGTCCTCATGCTTATAATGCAAGTTCTCTGACCTAGTGATTCACCTCTCATGCCCTTCTTATTTCTTAATAATAAAATAGTCTCCTTAATGATAAAATAGTTTAAGAATTCCTAATGTAAGGCAAAACTATAGTTGTGAGATATAAAAATAAAAATGTGTTGCGTACAGTAATAAGAGTGACTTAATTTTTTTTTCCTCTGGTTTCTCAAACCAACTTTACTACCCTTTCATGGGATAAAACCATAAAAAGAATAGAAAATATGAGAGGTCATCCATAAGAAACAGTGTGAGCCTCAGCTCTCCTACCTCCCAGGGACACATCTCAAGCAAGTTACTGTCTAACTCAATCATTTTATTCTCAATTATAAAGCTGTAAACTAAAGCATAGCACCATGGTCACCATGGCTTCACAAAGTGTAAGGCAAATTCATGAACATGAAACTCTTATAAAAATGATCATAGAATTGGTAGAAAACACATAGTCAAAGTATATAGACTATCATCTATGCAGTTGTTTGACCACCTTGATTCTACATTATGCAGAACTAAGCAGAGGAATCGGACGGTTAGTCCTTGGGGTGATGCTTTACAACTAGTTATCCTAGGTTGCTTTCTAGGCTAGTGATTTGTGGCTGAGCAGAGAAATTTTCATCTTTCATGTATTAAACTGAAGTACATTGAGTTATGAAAATTTGGAATTGCACTGGAGGCTTGAGAAGCATGCATAACCTTGATTTAATAAGGGGAGTTAGGCCTTTGAGGGTTTTGCACAGATTTTCTAACAAATTTTTTTTTCAAAAAAATGTTTACTCAGAACATCTCTGGTTACGTGATAATGAAAACTCATATATCTTTGAAATGTCTTATGATGACATTTGGCAAGGATCAGTGAAATCCTTCTCAAATATTAGAAAAATCATAATAAATGTGTGAGAGCAAATGCTAAAGTATGTTTTATTTTCTTGTTAGTAGTTTTCTGAATCTCAAGATGATAACTACTATTTGTTATTCTTAGAAACAAAATGTATGATATTACTCTTTCATGCCATTTTATGTCACTTTTGACACTAGGTATTTATCTTTTGACCTGCAGGTATGAAATTTATTTAGTGTAAGTTAGTGTAAGTAAAAGTAAGCCTCATAGTTTAATATGTTCATATAATCTTAGCTATAAGATACTAATTAAAAGGTTTCATTTCTCTAAACAATAATGAAACTCATGAAACATTATTGCTTAATACATTAGAAGTGTTATTCATATTATAACTCATTAATTCAAATAATTAATACACATCATTCTTGGAAGGTAAAATGACAGTGAAAACCTAAGACCAAAGGAATTTAGTTCTAGACATTTTAAGATTTCCAGTAGAGAAAGTAAATTAATGAAACTGATCACTTTGAGAGATTGTCAGATCCACAGATGAACAACCTCGGAAGGACACAGTACAACAGAAGGAAATTAAAATGACAATTCATCAATGAGAAGAGAGAAAATAAGACATGAAATTTTCTTGTTACAGTTTCTTTAAATAATCTTTTGAAAATTTTATACACATAGAAACTACATTGTTTATATCCCATACTCACCACATCCAACTTCCGCTAGAATCCTTATTACATGTCACATCTTTTCAAAATTTTTTGGCTTCTTTTAAAATTACATATTTATATTTTTAACCCACTGAGTCCATTTTGTACTGCCAATATGTCCTTGAACATGTGCTTATCTCCTAGGCATGGGAAGTCTACCAGTGGTCACAATGTCAAATAAAGGTGATTCTCCCTCTCCTAGTAGCCAGCAATGTCCAATATTGCTTAGATGGGATTGGGGTATTGAGATCCCCTTTCCCTACTTGCTAGAATTTTTAGCTGGTTTGACTTTTGCAGGTCTTGTTTAGGTAACTACAGCTTCTTTGAGTTCATGTGTGCTAAATAAACATGCCGTAACCATAAGACAGCATTTCATAGTATATGTCCCCATCCTACAACTTTGTACCCTGTCATATTTGATGTATTCTTTTGAACCCTGTCATACTTAATGTTCAGTAAATCCAGAGAAGGAGGGTTAAATACATGTACCATCTAAGGCTGATCACTTGTAGTCACTCATCGCTTTGTATTGCAATAAGATTCTTCTCTAACAAAATCTGAGAGAATCATGAATCTATGATTGTAAACAAATACATGGAAGACAGTTTGATAATCGTGCCAGTTAGAAAAACAATATTAATGGGTTTTCTCCTCGGGCCTATGATTTCTTCATCATGGATTTGACCATGTTCATTATACCAGGCAAAAATAGTATTCTATTAAAGGATCAATTAGTTATTCCAACCAACAATCTTGCTTCTGTTGTAGGAGTAGGCAGATTGTGCCTGTGAAGTTGGTATTGGAGCAGGCGGGGTCCAGCACTAGATAAGTCCATGCTTATCATCCCAGTGGTCCTGACCATCCAGCCTAGCATACATGAAGAATTTCAATTCAATGAGATACCCACTCTCAAAACGAGGTGGGCAATAATGGAGTGACAAGGCCTAAGGCTGGCCCCTGATGTCTACACATGTGTGCTATTGTTTCCAACACACAGACGAGGTATGAATGAATGGGTCTCTAAGATGAGCCAACAAACATAAAACCAAGCAACACCAGCATAGGATGAGAATGAAAAGGTAAAACATAAAAGAGAACCTTCCTATAAGTATGAATAAAATCCCCCCAAACAAGATAAAAATGTTATGGCAACAGTTGAAGACAGAATAGATTAAAGGTCAAATGTTGATGCCAAGCAAAAAAAAAAAAAACAATAATAATATAATAGTCTCAAAAATTTCAATTAAATGCAAAGATTTAATTAATACAGATTTTGGTCACTGTATTAGAGATACCATCATGCGGTCACACATAGTAAAGAATGAAAGCTTATGTTTCAGCAAGGTAACTAATTTTAAAATGAAAGGCAATAAACGTAAGAACAATACAGTGTCACAAGGAAATAAATGGAGACTCAATGTTCTGTTTTATTACAGTTTGAAATATCCCATTGACATCTGTCCAACAGAATTAAGGAGATTTGAGCCTAAAGTTCCCATTGCTGTCACTTCAGTGCTTTTCATTCCTTAGTAACATCAGCACCAACTAATGTACTGCATACTTATGTTTATCAACATTCATGTGTACATACACTCATGTGCACACACATATGTACACATGTATGTACAGAGGTGCACAGGCACACATGCACACAGCATAGACATACGAAGGAGAGTTTCAAGAAGACAAAAAATTTAACTCAGTGTTTTCAGGAACTAGTACAGGATCCTTCTTTGATGACTATTATGTATGTATTTTTAAAAATGGCTTTGATGTACCCTTCCTTTCTCTTGGACTTTTTATTTTTCAAGATCCTGATAAAACATATATTTGAATGGAAGAGATTTGTATGTATGTAATTTCAAGTGAAAATGTTTTCCCTACATGTTTTTCCTGATTATTTAAGAACTGAACCTCAATTTGTTGCCTTTGGTAGTTAAATGTGACTAAAACATTCTTCCACAACCTCAGAAATGAGCTAGGACACATAAATGCCTCCACAGCTCCCAAGAAGCTAAACTCTGGGGAGTCATGTCTTCTGAGTACATGTATCCCATGAAAACCTGTTTGGTTCTTTCCTCACTGTCCAGCCATGCATCCACACCTAGGCTTGTGAGGGGTTTTCTCATTGTTTTTTTTTTCTGATAAAAATAATAAATGAGCCAGAAGACAATGCAATAGTATATTATAATCTCCTCCTCAAATATTGTTTTCTTGGTCCATTAATGATTAATGATCCTGTGTTAACTACCCTGAATGTTTTACACCAATATTCTATGACATCCAAGTCAAAATACACACATTCTCTACTTCCTGGCCTATCTATTACTTACTTTGTTGGAAGTAACATCAGCACTATCATTTATAGTTTTGAAAACGTAAATGTGAAAATAAGACAGAAACAAAAAAACATAAAGGTTAACACTATTTCAAAAATTTCATAAAATATGAAATACAGTTTTTCAGCAAGAGATAAATTTAATTATCTACCTTATAAGTCTGTTAAAATGAGAGGGGGGGTGAAGGGAGGAGGCAGGGGCTTTTAATTAAATATTTAAACCAACCTTCCTTAACCAGTCTTCTAAATGGCAGCAGACATCAATCTTTCCTTTTTCATTCACCATCATCTTGACTGACACCTAAGCATAGTTTACTTTCTTCCTGCCAGAGTCTCAACAGTTTGCACCCAGGTGCTCTCCTGCCAGGATGACAATTTTATCTGAGTACCAATTGGTGTGAGTGTTCCAAGTTCCCTCATGTTATTAGCAAAATTAACAGAGGATCTTGTCATTGTAGAACTTAAGTTCTTATTTACTGCTGTTTCTATGAGCTGCAAGTACTCTTAGCTGTCTTTATAGGCCCTATCATGCCATCCCATCTTATTTTCTCAAAGCTATTAAAAAAGCTCACTCCACTCTTATGACACAGGTATGTACAATATAAGATAATCAGATGAATGACATTTCATCACATTTGCTAATACTCTACTTTCACAAGCAAGAACAGGCATCTTGTACTAAATAGCATGGATGACAGAATGATATGAATCAAGACACAGTGGAAGCCTCTTAGGTTCTATCTGCTGAGAAATGAAAGTAACTACAATCCATTTTCTATTGCACAACTCTGACTTGACTCTAATTTAGCAATTTAAAACTCTGACCTGCTCTATAGGACTTTACAGAGGCTCACTCAATAAAAGGCTTGCTAGGCAATTACAAGGACCTGCTGTGGGTTCCTGGAATCCAGCACATGATATAATCACCTGTAATCTAGTGCAGGGAAGGCAATTGGCAGATCTATGGGGATGGGTGGCTAGCTAGTCTAACCGAATCAGTTAGCTCCAGGAGACAGAGTTCTGTGAATAGAAAGGTGTAGAGTGATTGAGGGAGAGTAGTGACTCCTGAGACAAAAATTATTCCACATGAGTGTCAGGATCCAGAGCATGTACAAGGCAGAAATGAAGGTGTCCTTGGAGGCTGCCACTTTATCAGAGACTCATAATTCTCCTTCTGCCTCATCAAGGGTATGAACAAATCCAATTCTGTAACTCAGAGCCAAAAAATCACACAGAAATTATATTAACTACAACACTGCCCAATGGCTTAGGTATCTTCCTAGCTCTTACTTTTATTATAAATTAACCCATTTCTACTAATCTGTGCATCACCACAAAGCTGTGGCCTGCTGGTAAGGTTCCAGTGTTCTGGTGTCTTTCTCCTTTGGCAGCTACATGGAGTTTCTTTGACTCTGCCTACTCTCTCTCTATCTCTGTTCTGAATTCCTGCCTGGCTTTACTCTGCTAAGCCATATGCCCAAACAACTTTAGTCATTACTCAATAAAAGAAACCCATATGCAGAAGGACATCCCACATCATCTCCTCTTTTCTATCTAAATAAAAAAATTGTTTTAAATTTAACATAATAAAATTACATATAAAACAGGTATCAAGCAAGAATTACATTTATACAATGGAGTACTACACAGCAGAAAAAATAGCAACATCTTAAATTTTGTGGGAAAATGGATGGAGCTAGAAAACATTATTTTGAGTGAGGTAACCCAGACACAGAAAAACAATTATCACTCATAGATTGTTTTTAAACATAAAGCAAAGAAAACCAGCCTACAAAACACAATCCCAGAGAACTTAGACAACAATGAGAACACTAAGAGAGACTTACATAGATTCAATCTACATGGGAAGTAGAAAAAGACAAGAACTTCTGAGTAAATTGGAGGCATGGGGACCTTGGGGGAGGTTGAATTGGGGAAGGGAGAGGCAGAGAGGGGAGCAGAGAAAAATGTAGAGCTCAGTAAGAATCAAAAAATAAAATAAAATACACTGTGACCTGTTTAAAGGTTTATTTTTGTTGACTCTGTCTTTATTGCATATCTGTAATCATTTTCTGACTAGGAGCACCTTTTTCTTAAGTGACAAGTGGGTGTGACTAGGACCAACTCCACAGCCCTGCCTGTTAGTACTGTCTTCTCCAACATGGTGGAGGTATGTTCACCACCTCTGCAAGCCATGTTCGCTGTTCTAGCTAAAGGGTTTCAGCAGATCTATTTTTCCATTAAGCAATTTGTAACACACTACTAACAAACTGCATTTATGTGCTCTGTAGCTTTACTCAAAAGAGCTAGAGTTCTTGGTGCAACCATCATGAACAACAAAGCTAGTTGTTAAAATAAAGCCACAATTCTGCTTGTTGTCAGCAAACAGAGTCTATCTGAATAGAAACACACACACACACACACACACACACACACACACACACACACACCTAGAAGCTGTGCTTAGCTACTGTTTATGTTGGTCTAGAAGCCTTTTTTTCCTCTCTTTACCTTTTTTAGGTCTTATGAGATCCATGCCCCACGTTGGGTTCCATTTTGTAAACAGAGATTGCTTTTAAGTTTCATGGCTGCCAAGAGCAGAATAATCACATATAAACTGTATTAATTACAGCAGTGTTTAGCCAATGTTTAGCGTCTTTCACTCCTCCTAATCTTTCTATCTCTGTTCTGATTTCCCACCTGGCATTACTCTGCTAACCCATTGGCCCAAACAGCTTTATTCATGACTCAATAAAAACAACACATATACAGAAGGACATCCAATATCACAATTTCTTGTACTTGTAGAATCAATCCCTCCTTGTTTTCCTATTGACTGATGTATAGAACTGTGCTGCTGTTCTAGGGGAGACTTTCTACCACCTATGACACAGCACAGACACAGTTGCAGAATGAGTATGTCTATGTTCCATTCAATCTCTGACATCTTCTGCCACTGGCTTTTACACCCAGATACAAAAGACTTATGTAATCACCCCTACCTCATGTAAATAAGTTGTACATCCATAATGCCTTTCTTGTGTGTTAGTGTCTTTAGAGATACCCCTATTGTTGCCACATAGACATGTGCACTAAAGGGTGAATATATTGAGAACAATCTCAGCAATTTGAATGTCTTAACTTCCTTTTTAAAAAGTAGAATCATTTTACTAAAATGACAAAATTCAAAAGTTGAAAAGTAAACTGTACAACAGAAATTATCTTTTGGTCCTATGGTTTAGAAGGATTCTGTGTCATCTATTTTTGAACAGACCTCACTTCTCTGTGTTTCCATTGTGAAATGAGTGAGTCCGATGCTTAGAAGACTTGGTAAATAATCTACATACTATATCTGCGTCAGGATAAGTGGCTCTGAATATGAAAGAATATGAACTGGTGATTTTGAATGCGATATGAAACTAAAGTATATTCAACTCTAAAACTGAAAATTATGGAGCGCCAGTTGCTTGGGCTAATGTCTGGAACTTATTATAAAATGGAAAACTGTGTGCCTCTGCTTTAAGTGTATCTGGTAAGATGGGGGGTGTGGTGGCATATGTGTTTAACCCAGTACTGTAGGGGTAATAAAGCGTTGTTTCCAAGTCTTCAGCACACAGTGAAAGCCTCTCTCAAAACTAAATACAGAAATAATATTGTGATAAATGAAAATCAGAATCTAAATGGAGATACAATTAGCCTGCTATATTTAATTATGGAATTTTGCTCTCAAATTCTGTAATGTCTCACTTTTCCTACCCAATTTTTCTTCCTGTATGATTTATATTTACTATTTATCATGTGGATTCCTTCTTGTGCTAAATAGAATTTTATTTAACTAATTTGTATCTCTAACCATTGTCAAATATTCCCCACTAAAATGAATCAGTCTGACAGAAAGACTGCCATCAAATGACTTTGATATTTAACTACTACAGGGATTTTCTGTGAATTTAATGTTTTTTAATTATTGTATATTACATGATTGTACTCTTATAATTTAATAAAATTATCATATACTTATCAGATAATTTAACATTTTTAAATAATTATTTAAAATATATTTTAAATAATATTTATTATTAAATAAATAATAAAATCAGAATTAAAGTATTGAATTTATTAGAAAAATCTAAAATTTAGGAAAGGAAATAAAAAATGGAAATTTGGGGGAATGTGGTACAAAGAAGCATGCTGTTGTGGCTCCTCAATATTTATGCGTGGTTACCAATCTTTTTGGCTGTTGCTGTCAACCATGGCACTTGCCTTCTTATTTCGGTTTCCTGGGGGAGATTTTCAAGTACTAAGTTAATGCAGCAGTCTATAATTGCTTTGTCCTTTGAATTTCATTTTTCTTTCTGAAATAAATCTATAAATCTTAGACAAAATTACATATATTAAGCCAACATGACTTATTTTGTGGTGACATATTCCTTAGCTTGTGACAACATGGTAAAAAGGGTTTCAAAGCATCACAGTACAGAAAGAAGTAAGATCCAAGAAGAAGATAATTTTATAGTTTAATTTTATAAAATATCTAAGATAGTATAATTCAAATCCAAAGCAGAAAGTGAATGAAAATGCTTAAAGCTAAGCAGAAAGTGAATGAAAATGCTTAAAGCTAAGTGAAGAATGAAAAGCAACTACTTGATGAGTGCTTGATTTTCTTCTGGGAGACAATGAAGATGATAAATGTGGTGAGTTTCCACATTATGAATATACTAAATGCTATGGAATTACATAGTTTGTGATTGTTAATTACTTATGTGAAATTCACCTTGGTTTTTTAACAATATAGAGCACTATTTCCAAGTGTAGGTTTGGAGCCAATACTTGCAACAAGATGTAAAGCAATATGATGGCCTAAGGGATATATACTTTTAGTATTTCATAATTTAGGGTACCTTTTTGTGAGATCTATCCCACTCAGACCTGACTCTAGAAGTGAAAGCTCAAAATGAATAAAATTGTGTTTAGTTGCTCTAGGTTATATATTATTATTTTGTGGATGATTGTGTTACTTGAAGATATTTGAGTGTTCCTGAAAACCTGCTTTTCCTATCATGTATCCATTACCCTCACACCATTAAACAAAAAGTGAGTTTCTTTCTTTGGGGTTCTCTCAGTTCTTGTTCCTTTGGAGAGAAGAACTTAACATGGTTCAAAGAAACATCCAGCACATATAACTTACTGTATCTGAAATACTCTTGCAAATCGTGTAAGCAGAATATCACTCAGTTGTCTGACTGTGTATATGTCCTTCACATTATTGTTTACGTGGTTCTCTCTCAGTCTCCATATTTCTGGTTTTAAAATGCCTTTCTCTATGTGCCTTCATTGAGATATTTTTGAAGTAGAAGTTGCTTGTACTTTCTTAAGCTGCCATGGACTTTTGGCCGATAGCATGACCTCTTATGAGTTAGGCTACTATGTTATTAAAAGTTAAGATGTTGAACTAATTTTTGTCTTTTTAGTTGAAATTGACTTTTTCTCACATAATATATACTGATTAGTTTCCCCTACTTCTACTTCTCCCAGTTCCTTCCCAAATTCCCTCCCATCCCAGATCAACCTGCTTTTTGCCTCTTATTAGAAGGTAGACAGACTTCTAAGAGATAATAATATAATATAATAAGATAAAAAAGAAAAAGAACACATTATAATAGGATGTCACAACACAAATGGAAAAGGCACAAGAATCAGAAATGTATATAAAGATACCCCCATTCATTTACATGCTCAGGAATCCCATAAAAACACCACTCAAAAAGGAACTGGGAGAAGTAGAAGTAGGGGAAACTAATTAGTATATATTATTTGAGAAAAAGTCAATTTCAACTAAATTAGGTTAAAAGAGTAGAAAATATACATAAATAAAATAAAAAGCAAGATCAAAATTAGAAGCTCTAACATGATATTTCGAGAAAAGGAACCTTCAAAGATGATGTTAAATTCGTTTTCTGTTGTCTATCTTCTGGTGGGTATGCAGACTACCCTTTAAGAGTAGCTTGTTTTCCCAGTGAGAATCCCTTGGAGAAGCTAAATTTTCATTTGCAAGTGGTTATAATTTAAAGGTGACTTCTGGCTTAGGAATGGTGGTACCTTACCATTTCTCTTTGCAGTTCTAGGATGCTATCTGGTGCAGATTCATGAAGGCTCTATGTATGTTGCCTGAACCTCTGTGAGCTCATATATGACTTTATTCTATTGATTTAGAGACTTTTTAAATTGTATTCCATCCTTCTTGGTACTTATACTATTTATGCCTCCTCTTCCTTGATACCTGAAGGAAGGATTGTTGGAGGCATCCCATTTGGGGCTAGGTGTTTCAAGGGACTCACTTCTTGCATATTGCCTGACTGTGATATCTATTTATTCTCATCTGCTTCAAGAAGAAACTTCTCTGATGATAACTGAGAGTCACTGATCTATAAGTACAGCAGATTGTCATCAGGACTCATTTTATTACTATGTCCACTTAGTATAACAGGAGTGTGCAGTTTTTCTCCAGGTTCCAGGGCTATCTAGTCTCAGGTTGTTGGTTATAAAAGTAGCATTGGATATGGGCTCCATCTCTTGTAGTGGGCCTTAAATCTAATCAGATATTGTTTGGTTATTTCCACAAATTTGTTACCACCATTGCACTAAACAAATCTTGCAGGCAGGACTCCATTGTAGATCAAAGGGTTTGTAACTGAATTGGTGTTTACAATAAGCCTAAGGTTGTTTACAGATTAGATTACATTAGTGTACTAAGGTTGCTAGCCACTAGCGCTTAGTCAAGAGGACTCTATGATGTCTAATTTGTCACATATTAAAATGACTACACCAGTTTGGTTTGTTGTTCTAAATGTTTGAAATAGCTATTTCCATCACTTCACCCTGAGTTGATTGATGTCTATCTTTGGTGGTAAGGTGTATTTCTGGAATTCAGCAGATGGATGGATCCTGTTTCTAATTCCATTCTGTTAGTCTATGTCTTTTTATGAGGTGATTGAGACCATTAATGTTGAAAGGTATCAGTGGGTCATTTGTGTTTGTTGATTCATGTTGTGTGTGTATGTATATACCGCTTATTTTGATTTTATGGTTTGAATTTTTATTCCTTTATTTTCCTGGGTTTGGTTAATACCTTTAAATTGGACTTTTTTTTTGGGACCTTCTGTAAGTGAGATTTGTGTATAGATATTGCTTAAATTTGCTTTTTTTATCATAGAATATCTTATTTTATCCATCTATTGTAATAAAGTTTTGCAGACTATTGTAGTCTAGGTTGGTATCTGTGCTCTCTTAGAGTTGTAGAACATCTATCAAAGTCCCTCTGGTTTCTAGAGTGTTAGTATTCAGGCATCTGTATTGGCCTCACTTTGGGGTTTTGACAGGGTACGTCCTCAACTGTAGCCACTGAGAGCATCTCCTGTGCACATTCACTATGTTCTCTTTTAAAAAGACTCTGCCACCTCCCATCTCTCCCTCTTTCTTTTTACATCTTCCTGTCTCTCTCTCTCTCTCTCTCTCTCTCTCTCTCTCTCTCTCTCTCTCTCTCTTTCTCTCTCTCTCTCCTCTGCTCTGCTGCTCCTGTCCCCAGAGGCTGGTCTCCCCTCTTCCCTCACCCCTTTTCTGTAAGCAGAGAATACTCATTTGTTTCCCAACTGCTCAAACCCAGATAATCACACAGAATCCATATTGATTACAACACTACTTGACCTATTAGCTCAGGCTACTTATTAACTAATTCTTACATCTTAAATTAGCACATTGCTATTAATCTGTGTATCAACACTGGGCTGTGGCTTACAGATAAGGGTCTTGCACCTCTCTGACTCTGCCTACTCTCTCTCTCTCTCTCTCTCTCTCTCTTCCAGCCTGGCTATATTCTGCTCTGCTATGGGCTAAAGCAACTTCTTTATTAACCAATGGTAATAAAACATATTCATAGTGTACAGAGGGGAACCCCACATCAACTCGACATTTTTGTCTAAATAAAAAAGAAGGTTTTAACTTTAACATAGTAAAATTACATATAACAAAAAAAAGGTATCAAGCAGGAATTACAATTATAAACATTGGTCCATTTACATTTGGCAAGTTAAAGAAAATTCTCCATCATCTATCCTATCTTTGTGAGTCTAAAGTTTTATATCTAATTTACATTTTATCATAGCTATGGAAAATTATAATTATAACTATATGTCTTCAATGCTTCAAAGACCCCAGAAGGATATAATATTACCTAAGTAAAAAGAAAATGCATTATAAGCAACTTTCAAAGTTCTAGAATTGACAGAGACACCTTGCTGCCTGGATATTCACCCAAAGTTCTCTAACATTGGGACATACATCTTCAGCTTACAGGCTCATAGTATCTAGAAGACATTTCCATGAAGCAGGAAATTTGAAGATCTGTTCTGTCTTACAATGGCAAAGTTCATCAGTTTCTATCTTCTATGTCCTGCAAAATGCCTGGCAGTTTCCTCTGTGAGGTGGGAACCCTGAAGAACCATTCTGTCTTTTGGAAAGTTCAGCAGTCATTTTTCTGTGGGTCCTGCATGTCTAGTTCATCTAGCAGACCATCAAGCAGTCCAGGCAAGATCAATTTCTTGCCCAAATGACCACCTTGTTATATTGATATTGTAGGGGCTGACTGAAGTAGGGTTTCTGGGCTGTGATGGAGACATATGATCCTCAGTGCTAATGATTGTCATTTTAGGCTGGTGTCTAGACATCTGGGTTTGGGACAAATGTAATTCTAGTTGTTGCTAACAGGTCTTGTATTTGTTATGTGGGTGTTTTGTTGTTTGCGTTCTGTTGCCCTCTCTGGTTGTTAGAAGAATGTGGTGGTTGTGTGGTACCTGGTAGCAGATTGTTCTGGTATTTTTCTAAGTGTGGGAACTGGAGGTTCTGGGTAAAACATGTATTTAAATGTTAGGATCTGATGGTTAGTTATGAAGATGACTATGGAGGGAGGAAGAACAGATGTTATATCAATATCTGCTCAATCACCTGGGATGGAGACAGAGAGTATAAAGAGGCCAAAATGGGTAATCTGTTAAAGAGCTGATGATGAGATTAGGGGATTGAATTTCTCAAAAAAAGAGAGAGAGTGATGATTTGAAGCTTGCCTCTCTGCTGAACTGGCCTACTTGGTTACAAAGGAATAGGTTTCCATAAATTTCTTGTCAAACATGCTTAGTGTTAGTCATGTCTTATTCTCTTTCTTTTCTTTATTCTAATACATAATTTTTCATAATAAATGGCCAGTTTAATTAAAAATGTCCAAAATTATGAGTAATGCATGAAATAACTTTTCCAATATTTTACATTTACATGGCATAGATGAGTAATACTGAGCTATGTCTGTTGAGGGAGTTTTAAAGTTACCTATTTGGACCATGTTTAAGCCCAACCTTACAGTGTAATTTTTAAAAGGAAAAATGGCTCTGAAGAGTGTAACCAATTAGTCTTATGTTGGAGAAGGATCCTTGCTGGTCCTGGCTGCCCAGAACTGAAATAATAACACGGAAGCTGTATTGGCACATTAGCTCTAGCTTCTTATTGGCTAACACTTACATCTTAATTTAACCTATTTTTATTAATCTGTATATCACCACAAGGTCATGGCCTACCAGCAAAGTTTCAGCATGTCTATCTCTGGTGGCAGATCAATGGCATCTACCTGACTCCATCCTTCTTTCTACCAGCATTCAGTTCTGTCTTTCTTGCCTACATAAGTTCTGCTTTGCTATAGGTTCAAAGCAGTTTCTTTATTCATTAGTGGTAATTACAGCTCTCAGAGGGAACATCCACATCACCTCCTTTTTCTGTTTAAATAAAAAGGAAGGCCTTAACTTTAACATAGTAAAATGACATATAAAAACCAGTTATCAAGCAAGAATTACAGTTACCCTATTTATATCTAGTTTATCTTTTATCATAACTAAGGAAAACTATATCTATAACTATAAATTATTCAACTTCATCAAATACTCCAGAAAGATATAATATTACCTAAGTAAATAGGAAGTGCATTGTAAGCAACTTCCAAAACTCTAGAAATGACAAAGACGTCTTGCTGCCTGGACAGTCACTGAAAGTTCTTCTGTACCATTGGGGCATCCATCTTTAGGCCACAGGCCCACAGTATCCAGCAGATTTTTCCACCCGTCACATATTTCTGTGTCCTGCAGAATGTCTAGCAGACTCTTTCATGAAGCAGGAAACCTGCAGGATTGTCTCACCTTTAGAAAAGTTCATCAGTTCTCCATTATCCACCTTTCCTCCATCTCTACCCTCCCACTCCCCCAAGCTCTCCCCAGTCCTTCCATTCTCCTTTCTCCTTCCCCCTCTCCCCTTCCCCCAAGCCCCCTACCCCCACACCTATTTCTACCCCCGTGCTTCCAACTTTTGCCTGGCGATCTTGTTTGCTTCCAATTTCCAGGAGGATCTATATATGTTTTTCTTTGTTTTCACCTTCTTATTTGGCTTCTCTAGGCTTGTGAGCTATAAGCTTAGTGTCCTTTGTTTATGGCTAGAGTCCACTAATGAGTGAGTACATACCATAATCATCTTTTGGGGTTTGGGTTACCTCACTCAGGATAGTGTTTTCTATTTCCATCCATTTGCATGCAAAATTCAAGATGTTGTTTTTTTACCGCTGAGTACTATTCTAATGTGTATATATCCCACACTTTCTTGATCCATTCTTCCATTGAGGGGCACCTAGGTTGTTTCCAGGTTCTGGCTATTAAGGGAGTCATTTTAGGATTGGCAAGATATTTGGCTTTAGACTGGATCCCAGGTGTCCACAGGGATGTCCCCAGCTAGGTACTTGGGTATCAGAGGAGAGGGTGACTGAACTACCCTTGTCCCATAGTCACATTGATGAATATCTTGATCATCACCATAGAAATTTCATCCGATGGATGGAGATAGAGACAGAGACCCACATTCACATCAGAGCAATGGACTGAGCTCCCAAGGTCCAGTCGAAGAGCAGAAGGTGGAAGAAGATGAGCAAGGAAATTAGGACTGTGAGGGGCTGGTCCACCCACTGAGACAGTGTGCCTGATCTAATGAGAGCTCACCAAATCCAGCTGGACTGGGACTGAATGAGCATATGATCAAACCAGAGTCTCTGAATGTGGCTACCAATGGGGGCAGACTGAGAAGCCATCAATAATGACACTAGGACCTATCTCTTCTGCATGTATTATCTTTTGGGGAACCTAGTCTATTTGGATGCACATCTTCCTAGGCTGGGATGGAGTGGGGAGGACCTTGGACTTCCACAGGGTAGGGTACCATGTCCTCTTTAAAGGAAGCAGGGAGAGGGAGAAAGGGTAGGGGGAGTGGGAGGGGACTGGGAGAAGGGGAGGAAATGTAATTTTTTTTAATGAAAAAAATAAAAGAATATGAAAAAAAAGAAAAGTTCATCAGTCATTTCTTTGTGGATCCTGCATGTCAAGTTCTTCTAACAAACTCCATAAGGAGACTCTTTGATGCCCATCTTCCTCTTGAAGTAGATTGGTGTTGGCAAGAGCAGATGTATCTCATTGTTATGAAAAGTCCTAAATTTTTAAAACATTTAAATGTCATAGTCTGAATGTCTCTGAATGATTTAAAGAATAACTAACTAACTGAAATATATCTCCATATATCTAGAAAACCTAACTAACATGACTGCAATATTGACTATTATAGATGACTATTAACCTATATTTCTTAATTATATATTACATTTTTAAATGAGCTACACAATCACAATATATTAATCAAGATCAAAAATACACATATATAACAAAATTAACCTTAAATTTATATCAATAGAGCAAGATCTATACTAATGCAAAGTATCCATCTCCATAGCATATCCCTCTTTAAATATAAAGGAACATTTACAAACAATATTTGGGAATATGGGCTCAGTTCTGTTCAAACATTTTCCTGATGTTTATTGGGTGAAGTATTTTCTTTGTGGGGGTGTTTACAGCAACCTTTCAGGGGCTCTTGTTCCACCAAACCATATTGGTCTTGAAGCAATCCACAGGTTCTCATGTGTGAAAACAAAAGAATAACCTCTTTTCCAAAGCAACATATCCTTAGACTCAAGTTTTGAAGTCAAGATGCCTTTATAATATACATGTTGGTTTAGTTTAGCAGCCTATACAATGAAATGTCTTTGTACTTAGCTCATTCATAGTCAAAAAATTCAAAGAAAACACAGTAATATACATAATCTAGACTCTCTGTGTATATTCCATCTTTACATGGCTTATTTTTCTTTACTCCTTTTAGGCAATGACTGTCTGTATTTTGTCTCTTTAAAGACTTTTTAAAACCATTTACGTTTTTTTATAACTCTCTATACTCATTTTATTCTCTCTTCCAAGCCTACATACATTTATCTAACACTGTGACTCATTTAGGGGTCTATATCTGTCTGAATCTGTCCTACTGTGTATATGTAATTATTTTCTGACCAGAAGCACTTCTTAAAATGCTAAGCGCTTAAGTATCTAAACTGCAACATTACTAGGGTACATACAGTACTGCCTGCTCTATGTGCCCATTCCAACATGGCAGAGATGCTAACATCTTCTGAGAGCTACACACACTGGCACATAGCCAGTCCATGCCACCATTAAGCAAGTTGCAGCAGTCAGCTCATAAACCCTATCTAAATGCTTGGTCTCCCGAAAGAGCCAGCATACCCCAGAAACCTGCATTTTGAAATGGCTGTGACTTATTTCCTGGTACAGCTGAATCAGGAAAATCTCTCTTAAAGGATCTGTGGCATGCCACCAGCAAACATCAAGAAGCTTTGTTAAACTCTGTATTTCTTTTCTTTTTTTTTTTTGTCTAGATTTTTTTTTTTTTGTCTAGAATTCTTTTTTAAGCCTTCTCAGGTTTTACATGGATTTAGTTGGCCACATGGGTGCCAATTTGTTGGAGGAGGGCCCTTGTCGGTCCCGGCCACTCAAAACTGAAATTATCACACAGAAGCTGTATTGGCCCATTAGCTCTAGCTACTTATTAGCTAACTCTTACATCTTAACTTTACCCATTTTTATTAATCTGTACACCACAACGAGGTCATGGCCTACCAGCAAAGTTTCAGCAAGTCTATTTCTGACAGCAGATCCATGGCATCTCCCTGACTACACCCTTCTTTCTCCCAGCATTCAGTTCTGTCTTCCCTGTCTACCTAAGTTCTTCCATGCTATAGGTCCAAAGCAGTTTCTTTATTCATTAATGGTAATTACAGCACACAGAGGGGACTCCCACATCAGTATTCCTGTGTCATTAATGAACAATATTATTTTATAGCTTCTAGAAGAGAATTTAAGTCTATTATTTTGAAATTAATTTGAATTTGAATACTGATCTTCAAATGACTTATTCGCCACCAAGAACACTTCTAAATATACTCTCACAATCTTCAATATGTTTTAAAATTGATACTGGGTATATACACTAATAAATGTTAGGGTTTTTAAAAGTACATATTACATAGTAATAATTTTTCAATATTCATGACATCATTTATATTGTGCTAGGATGAAATAATGAATAACTCTGACTTTATTGGGACAATATAGAGACAATTATGAGTCATGACACTGGTCAAGATGACATTATTCTAGTTTACTAGCTTGTATTGCAGAAAAAGTTAGAATAAGGCTGCTTATCTCTTAAAGGTTTTGCTCTACTATCTACAAGCTGTCACATTAGGCACCCAGGCCATTTCCACCTGGACACATCTGTGGAAATATGTGCACCATGTCCCTTATATTTTCCTCTTTTTTCTCTAATATATAAATACACCATTCACTGTTGATTAGTAAAAGTTTATACTTACTGTATTTAGCATGATAAGTCTTCCATCCCAAAAGGAATAGATGAATTTTGGAAACTTAATTATTTTTATATCATTTTATTTATTTCATACAATGTTTTTTAATAGTATTCTTTCCCAAATCCCAGCTCCTCTCCAAAAAAAAAAAAGAGAGAGAGACAAAACGGGAGGAACAACTAAATAGCATAAACTAAAAAAGCAATAAAAATCAAAACAGAGAACAGAACAACAAAAATCTTAAAGAGTAAAAATTGAAACATAAAAACAAATAGAAAATCAAAATCAATAAAGGGAAAACATAAAATCAAGCAAAAATTACCCCATACAAAGCAAAAATTTCATTCTGTGTTGACCATTTACTCTTCGGCAAGGTGCCTGTCTTTGCCTGTCCTGGAGTGTGATTCATAGAACCAGTTACATTCCATCAATGAACACTGAATTTCTCCTTCCTGAAAGATAACAATTGTAAATCAGTTCTTGATTAGTGGTAAGACTTTTTATTTCCCCTCCTCAGGGCTGCAATTTTATCTGACTTGAACCTATGCGGGTGTTTTGTGTATGGTCACAGTCTCTGTGGGTTCCTGTGTATCAAGAACTATGTGAACAAAACGCTATTTCCTTGAAGTCATCCCCCACTTTCACATTTACAATGTTTTCTACTCCTCTTCTACATAGATTCCTGATCTTCGAGGGAAAATGGATTTATAAAGACATCTCACTAAGGGCTGAGTGTTCCAACATATCTCACTCTGCAAAATGCCTACTTTGTTAATTATCATCTATTTCAAGAACAAGCTTCTCTGATGAGGGCTAGATGATGGTCTACACAAAGTGTATAGAAAATACCACTAAGTGTCTTTTTATTGTAGTGTTGCTTTAGTAGAAAAATAGTAGTGAGTTTCCCCTGGGCTCATGACATATCTAGTCTAACATTCTTGGCCACTTTATCAGTGTCAGAATGGGTCTATGTCAAGATTAGTTTGTAATAATAATGTGACTGGGCATGGTGTGGTGGTGCATAACATTAATCCCAGCACTCAAGAGGCACAGACAGGCCAATCTCTGAATTCCAGGCAAGACTGGTTTATAATGCAAGTTCAGGGCTTCTAGGGCTACACAGAGGAGCCCTATCTCAAAAAACCTAAACAAATAATTATTAGTAATAATAATGATAGTAGTAGTAGTAATGTAAGTGTTGATTATATCATTTGATGAAGTGTAACATAGAGGAGTTATATTTTCTAGAAGGTTTGGAAAGCATTATCTGATACTTCCGAAGGGAAGAGCTCTGTCACCCAAAACCACAGTGACCATCAACAGCTAAAGAGAATTCATATTTTTTGATATAGAAATTTCTGAATATCGTGTTTTAAAGTATTATAAATAAGTGCTGGCTGCAGTGTGTCCTCCAAAAGGATGAGTTCAAGTGCTAAGCTTGCTGGATTTATTAAGGAATGAGATATTTAGCAAAACCTGGGATCAGGAGTGATAGTCTTTCCATGAAAGAGCATTCCAAGTTGTTGCCCAGTGTGAAAGGGTCAGACTTGAAAACACACATTCAGGTAACTTTGTACTAAGTATGTTATAAGTAAGAATAGATATGCATAAATAGAGACTTTTCATTCGTTTCCTGAACACCCAGACCCAAATAATCACAAAGAAACTGTATTAGTTATAATACTGTTTGGTCTATTTGCTCAGGCTTCTTATTAATTAACTCTGATATATTAAATTACCCATTTCTATTGTTTTATATTTTATCATGAGGCTCGTGGTTTACTGGTAAGGTTTTGGTGTCTTTCTCCTTTGGCAGCTACATGGTGTCTGCCTGACTCTGCCTTCTTTTTCCCTGCATTCATTTTAGTTTTTCTACCCACGTATATTCTGACATGCCATAGGCCAAATCAGTTTCTTTATTAACCAATGGTAATAAAACATATTCACGGTATACAGAGGGGAATACCACATCAGGTATGTATATGCAAATATATATTTAATGAAATAGCAATTAGTGAAAAAGAGGCTATGCATTTGAAGGGGGTGGGTGGGGGAATAGTGCAGGGTTTGGAAGGAGGAAAGGAAAACGCAAATATTGTAATTATCAATAATAATCAATATCAATAATAAATAAAAAACTTTAAAATAAAAAATTTATTCAAGATAAATAATGTCATACTACAGTAGGTTTTGTTCTGATGCAATGTATGTGATATTTTTAGCATAAGAGAGGGAGAAACAGAGACAAAACTGAGCACAGTGACACCACATTATGGCAGTACATAAATTTAGGCATGTATCTACAACTCATGGAAAAGGAAGGCTGCAGAGTTGCCAGAGGTGAGATAGAGGTAAGAAAAATTCCTCCCATAGACATTTTACAAGGATTCACAAGTTGGCTTCAGGCTTCTAGCATCATAGAAATCAATTTTTCTCATTTTTATCTCAATTATACAAAATACAGCTATAACACTATTCGAAAAACTTACACAGTATGACATTCATAAAAGAAAGAACTAAAAAGAATAATAAACATGTACAATTTTGCCAGTGATTAATTACATTTTATTTGTTCATTTTTATGTGAAGGCAGGGAGCTTGGGTTTAAAGAAAATAATCAGCTTTATTTTGAGGAGCTCTGATAAAAAGCCTGGAATAGAAGAGTTTGGTACTGACTCTCCTAAAAGTATATCCATCTGTTTTTATCACCATCACTTTCTGCTTACTAGAACTGCATTCTCCTTCTGTCTGTATCATCTGTCAGTTCTACTCTCTATACCTTGGACAGTCACATTTGCCTTTGCCCAAGTTACCTCTTTTTTTTTGCTTTGTTTCAATATGCAAGCAACATATATTGAATTCTCTTGATCCAGGATAGTAGGCTAAGGACGCGGTACCAACATGACTGCTGTCCAGGCGGGATGATTCCTGCTGTCAAAGTGGCACCTCCTGTTAGATTGTAATATACAGCATCCTGTGTCCAAGTGTCAGCCTCACACCAAGAACATGGATTACATATTATCATTCAATACTGCTATGCTCTTTTGACTTCTTTATGTTTGTGTTGTATCCTGTTTTCCATTAACCAGAAGCTATCCTGGTCCTTTAAGCACTAGCTCACATTTTCTCTATCAACCTCATTTTTTTAGCCCCATTCATATTATTTAATAAGCCCTCCTGTATTTATCATCACTTTATGCATTATCTCTAATTCTCATTTAATCTAAGGACATTTATTACTTAAGAAATCAGTTTGAAAGGATGGGGAGCTAGTTCTGTTGGTAAAACCCTTGGCATGAAGCACAAGGGCCTAAGTTCAGTACCCAGAATACAGGAAAAGATTGGTGTGGTGTTGCACACTTGCAATCCCCAATACTGGGGGCATAGAACCAGAAAGATCCCTTGTTTTTTTTAAGCACCTTACCTAGCCAGTTTTGCAACTTTCATGACAGTGAGAGACATGAAATATTATTTATTTTACATAGAAAATTGAATTATGGAATATCTGTCCTATTAAAAGAGGCATGATCAGTGATTGCTGAAGAAGTAGAGTTCAGCATGTAACTTTGCTGGTTATTTAAAATACAACTAAAATAACAAATTAGATTATAGTAGAGTTTCTTAATTTTAATCAATAAAAATGAATTTTAAATTTAAACATTATATCAGAAAAATATGAATATCAAATTGATCAAATAATTTAATAATATAAATAGTTTTGAGATAAATCCAAAATTACATGTTTACATGACTTTTTAGCATTAATAAGTTAATATAATTATTGTCAATCAAAACAAATAAAAATGTCTATACAAGAAATAAATTAAACATATGGAAGTACTTTATAACATAATTAGAGAATTCTTAATAAAAATATAATCCTGTTTCAAGTTCCATGAAGATAATAAGGTTTTGAAAAGCCTAAACATAAATAACATAATTAAGGCTTTATTTATAAAACTGAATTAGATTTTATTACTTTTAAGGATTGTCCTGAGTGCACAGCTCTCAGTATTTTATGTATTTACTAAATGTGAACTCATATCATAATGCCCATAAGTACTTCATAATAAAATATTTATCAATGAAGTAAACATGTCTTGATTTCTAACAGGGAGAAAATGTTAAATAGAATACTTGCCCAGAATGGAAAGAGGAATTATCTTTCTGAAAGCCTTTTTATGTAGTGCAATAGAATCTTTAGAAACAGAAGTGAAAAATGAAAGTAATAATAAGGACTACCATATCAGAAGCACTTTACACCAGGCACAACTTTAGGTGTTTTGCATGTATTAACTTACATATTTCTAACAATAATTTTATGGAGTAGATACTAACTATTTCTCCCTTTATCTTACAAAAGATGTGGCTACTTTGTTTCTTAGTCTATTTTCTGTTTCTGTAATATAAGATACATTGTGACTTATAAAGTAAATAGGTTTGATGGGTTCATAATTATTGGGGTGGGTGTGTTCAAACCCACAATGTTCCATGACACCAGACTCCTCATATACTTTCATTATATCATAAAGAGAGTGGAACCTTCTCTTTGTAGAATAAGCCAACTACTTTTATATAACTATATAGTGATATCTAATTTTAGTATCTACCCAGATTCTGTAAGAACTGCATTAATGATGTCACCAGTGGTGCCCCCAGGGAAACTATTGTTTCATTTATGCCACATTTGCTGAGGTTTCTCTGCCTCATCTGTCAGCCCACTGAAAACACAAATTCTGCAATAGGAAAGTTTTGAGGATAAACTCAAACCCTTCCCAGGCCATAGTATACAGTGCTTTTTTTTTTTTTAGCACACCTTAATCTGTACCTGTCAGAAGAATCTAGTCTGAATCTCTATTACAGTCTTTAAAGATGTGTCTTCTGCAGTATCTCCATAGGTAAACACAATTCTAATCATTCTTCTCAAAAATTTAATATCTTGGAGACATAAATGCTCTCAACAACACACATAACCACAGAGCAATTACAATGAAGTATGTACTGGACTCTGTGATACATCGTCATAGCATGAAATATGTGAATGAAATATGTGTTTCATTTGCCTACCATAATGGCATCTGAGACAAAAGTCATGTCAGTAGGTTGAGGCAATGAAGAACCACAATTTCAGAGCATTCTCAAGTATGATGACATGGATTTCATTATATCAGAGAAAAGCCCTCAGAAATGAACCCAAGATCTTCCACTTTCAAGTATTCCAGATCCTCCAAAAACCTTGACTATCTACCAGTTCATTTTATTAGTCTTATCAATGCAATATTTCATTAAATATGATAATGCTTTCTATGGCTATGTTTAAATCTCAGTCTACCATTAACTTCTTGTGAGATCATTAACAACAAATTTATGTTCATGTAATTTATTTTTTAGATAGAAATTATGCATACTTTTGGGTCATTTGGAAAAATGTACGAACACATTCATAATTTAACTTTCACTGTCCTTTGGTAACAACTTATTTGGCTCAAGCGTCATATTACAGATAGTCTATTTAAGTTTTGTTATCCAAACATTCTACATTGTTGTTAAAAAAAACTTCAGAGTTTCATTTTATTCCTTTTAAGTCCTATGTATATTTTTGCACCTATTTTTTGTGTGAATATATTTAGATATTTAAACTGCTTTTAAATTATTACAAAAAGTTTGTTTTAGCTTACAAAAAGGAGGTGTGTATGTGTGTGTGTCTTAGTGACTGGAGTTTCTTAATTTCTCATTCTTCCAGGTTCAAAAATACTACAAGTAACAGAAATAATGTTTTGATGTGTTCAGAAAATATTCTGATGATTTACAAAAGGTACTTTTATACCTAAGTTGTCCTTGAAATCTCACCTTCAACTCGGTTTCTACAGCCATCAGATTGTTTTGTGATTCGTATTTTTCATGAAAGGAATTTTTTTTTCTTTAGGCTTTTGCCTGAGAAAACATGGAGGATAGATTGATGGATATCTGAATGAAAGACCAACCTTCCTGTGTTTTCTTCTCGTTACTGTATTCTAGCAGCAACTGGTATTGACAGACAGATTCATCAGCCTTGACTGTGAGATACAGAAGACTAAGAGGTGGCTTTGGGTTTTGTTTTTTTTTTTTTTTTTTTTTTTTTTTTACCTAGAAAATAATGGAGAAATAAGCAGCAAAATTTAGCTTTTTATTTCTCTCTCTCTCTCTCCTTTTTCACGACTGTTCATGACTAATTCCCTACAGAATTGGCTGCTTGCTAGGATTCTCCACTCTCCTTGACCTTCTGTTCTTGCATAGTAAACACATTGAATAGCTACTCTGTGTTCTGTGAAATCAGCTCTTTCTCTGTTGGGCTGTTTGAATAAGTGTTTCTTTCATTTGTATCTAATTATACTCTCTCCAAAGACAATTTTAAATTTAGTTATCTTCACACCTTCGCACTTTCCATCTCTGCAACTTGCCATCGTGCAGCAATTCTTGCAACCAAACAAAGCTTTCCAAAGAAAAGAAAATTAAGTTCATTGTACTATTTCCATATTTTGGAACTGTTTTCACTGTATACATAGTATTTCATTCTAAGTTACAACAGATATGTCCTCCATTTTCAAACTATCATATGCACAAAATGAAATGGAATACAAACCTCCTCAAAATAAACCTGGATTCTGATGTTTACATCTGTTTAAGATGTACCTACTTCTTATTTTCTTTGTTTAATGTTAAAATGATAAAGTACTTTTTTTGTTTGTTTGTTGTTATAGGCCAGGATTTCTCTGTGTAACAGCCCTGACTGTTCTGGAACTCACATTGTAACACAGACTGGCCTTGAACTCACAGAGATCTGCCTACCTCTGCCTTTTGTGTGCTGTGATTAAGAGTGTGTGCCACCACTGCCCATCAAACACCTTTGAATAACACTACACACTATGTATATACTTCTTTTGTTGTTATGTATCTTTATACCTAAACCCCCAGCTTTCCTTTGTTGCTCATTAAGAAGTGTAAAACTGCATCCTGCATATATTCTGTTTCTAGCTTCTTTTAACCAGTGGAGAATACAGTGGATGGAGGATAACTGTGGTCCTTAATGGTTTTTATAGTACAAAGTGCTTAAAGTGGAGTGGGAAGCTCAACCTTTCAAACTTTTGCTCCTTCCTTATTTTTTTTTTTAGCAATGAACACAATTTGTTCCAACTGTCACTTGCAGTGAGAGACACTAAGCCGTTTTCAAAGAAACATGTCTACTTTCTCAATTCTTCACTTACATTCTCTTTCCTCCTAGATTCACTGACAGGTTTATGTTGGTCAGTGACATGTGGTGCTGAGAGCTACAATGCATTAAAGAAAGTGAAAAGTCAGGAATTTATGGAGCTGCAAGAAGAAAGCAGGAGGTGGATAGCTAGATTTAGGTGCCTGCTTAGTCTTGATTTGTTTGGATCCCTTCCTGCAATATGTGTGTGACTTTAACAGGGTTCCATCCTTAGCATCAGAATTTTATGTTCTGCAATTTGCATAAAGTGAGGAATGGATACTCCGGGCTCTGAATGTTTTGTCCCATAAATGTAGACGTTGTGTTAGGGAAGAGAAATCAGGATTCTAGGTGCTAAGGAGAGCTGTGAGAAATCTACATCTCAGAGACGACAAAGTGTCACCTTTTCCTTTCATCATAACTCCTGACTCTGCTGTCATACCTGGCAAGAATCTAGTCAGGGACAGGGAATAAAAACTCCGTTTCAAATTTCCCAGCCCCCAGAAGCTTACAGAAATAGAATGATTAAAAGAAAAACAAAACAGAAACCCATATGAATTATCATAATATTTATGATCTCTCATTATTGTAGCTACGAGATTGTAGCAACAACATATCCTTGTCCAAGACATTTTTAAGGGTTTTGGTTTCCACTGTACACTTGATTTCCACTCTCACTTTAAAACCACATTTTAGCCTGCACTTTCTCTTCTTTCCCTTTTACTGTAGTGCAATGAATTTCTAAGAACAAAAACACTACAGCAAAGCATAGCTGGAAGAGCCCAAGACTGCTTTTCAAGCTATGCATGCTAAACCTGGAACTCAGATCCAAATTTTTTTCATTTGACAAGTGTTCTGACTTAAAATCAGAATCCTCAAGACACACAAATGTGGCTAAAAGGAGAGCTTCCCTAGAAGAACGATAATCTGGAAGGATCTGCAAATCTCCGAAGGTAACTAGGCACATGGTTGGTTGCTTAATCCTCAAGTCAGGTTCAGGTTTTTCTCTTCTTGTTTTAAAAGAGAATGTTACTATAAAGGTGCAGGTTATATTTTTTGCTTTATCATCATCATCATCATCACCATCATCACCATCATCAACATCTCATCATCTTTGCTGATTAGAGGTGGGGTGAGATGTAGAAGGGAGGGACTTGGGAAAGAGGTATATCATGGGGGTTGCTGGGAGGGGAGGAGAGAGGGAGCATTGCTGTTGGGGTGTAGTATATGAAAGAAAAAAATAAAGATGTAAAAATAATATCACTTTTTAATAAGAGTGTTTTATTTTTAACTAGGTAGTACAAGAGAAGGGATAGAATAAGTACATGATAGCATGCTAGCAGACTCCATTTAGGTAAGCTTAAATTGAAATAGGGAACACTGATCCCTTAAAAATTACAACTCTGTCCTAGTCAGTAAATACATCAACTGTTCATGGGAGAATGGAAATGGTACGTGTAAGCTTTGGTGAAACCTCTATGGGTTTCCTCACCGATCAACAGCACAGTATTTACATTTCTGTGATGGCCAGTAGCAGGCACACTAAAGAATCATCCTGCTAATCAGGATGATTGCTTTGACTGGATTTCTTAGCTGGAAAAATATAAAAGTAGTCTAGTATAATTATATATTTTGCTTTGCAGAAAACTCAGGTCCTGAATGATATGCATAATGATATAGGCCCACTGTACTGTGGGCACTTCAGGTTTTAATTTTCTTTGATTTCTGCTTTTGACATACAAAATTCACATGAGTCAAATAATACCAAATAAAGAACCAAACCACAAACCCCACTATACTTCTGACAACTAAGCTATGTATTTCTCTTAAGAAAGAAAGGAAGGAAGGAAGAAGAAAGGAAGAGAGGAAGACAGGAAGAGAAAGAGAGGA
The DNA here is from genome assembly GCA_004026605.1 of Ondatra zibethicus. NCBI lineage: Eukaryota > Metazoa > Chordata > Mammalia > Rodentia > Cricetidae > Ondatra > Ondatra zibethicus. The sequence continues at coordinate 1,781 of PVIU01012029.1, read as the reverse complement.
GACAAGAGAAGAGAAAAATGAAAAGAAAGAAAGCAAAGCAAAGAAGACAGAATGTGACCAGAAAACCCTAACTTGATGGGATACAATAGAAATTTTCAGATCTGGTATTCTCTACTTTTTTGATCAACCGAGCTCTCAGTGTAACAGACAAGCATTGCTGCTGTATGTTCTTTCCTTCAAGGTAATTTCAAGGCTCACATATCTTTCAGAAGCTTGATAAGGAGAAGCAGCTGAGCATTAATTGCTTTGCCTGTGGCCTCATTCCTCCAGAAGTCTCTTTCAGTGGGCCAGACCTGCCAGCCATTGCTGCCAACCCTGACAAGGCCAGCATAGTACAGTTCAGTGGGAGGACAATGGGGAGGAAGCCGGAAGCCTAGCTGTGAACACAGATCTATAAGAAGGCAAATGTGAAAGCATTACTTACTAATTCAGTACTTGTTATGATATATTTCTACAACTCTGTGAGTCTTACTCTCTTCAGTGGCAAGAAGGAACATCAGTGCCTTTGTGGTTTTGCATGTTAATTGGAGTGACATGTTTATAGATGAGCATGAAGACAAACTAGAATTACAGGGCATACAGGAGTTTCATGCGTGTTTGCCATTTTCCCTTGCTTGACTGCATTTCTCATTTAGCACTGATGTCCATTCTAAGGGCAAATTGTTTTATAGAGACTCATAAGTATGATGCAACTTATTTTCACTAATTATATTTATACATTAGCAAATGTGGATCTAAGTAATCCATTTAGCAATATAATTAACTCTTACTTTATTCAATTGAAGGTTAATTCAGTAAAATAAAATATATAATATTTCTCCTGAGATTTATTTAATTTTCTATACCAAAGAAATTGAATGGTTTTGTTCACATGCAGAAAAAAATCCTCAAGAATACATTTTACATATTTGCAAAAACCTTTTTTCTCTCTATAACTTCTAGGTTTCTGGGTTCCTACTCACTCCAGCAGTTGGTATGTGCCTGGGGACTGTGCAATGATTTTAGTGTTGGCCCAAGTACAACATAGAGTAATTATGGAAGTAAATCTATTCTCTAAAACTCATTGTGTCCATTCTGAGCCAAATGAAGTTTTCATTGTAATTACCCTATGTTTAGGGTATTATTCACACCATTGCTTATTTCTGAACTCCAACTGTTGGCCCGTGGGCCTGCTTGTCTGTCACTCTCTGTATCTGCTCATCTATTCATTAATACGGAGCTGGCCAAAAAGAAGAGTCAAGTAGTATTTATAAAAATTGAATTTATTGTAAAAGTGAAATTTCAATTTTGAAAATATAATTAATGAAGCACTTTTCTTTTTAATTTAATTTATTTTTTTTAAAAAACCTGTCTTGGAGAAAATTTACATTCTGATTATTGACATTTAAGTATACAGAACATAACACAGCCATTATTTACAAGTGGCTTATTACTTCCCTGAATATTCATAGAGAGTTTGTTAATTATATACCATAACATAGAAAACACATTCTTGTACCTTTTCAATGGCCCCTTTCCCTGTAATTACCTTTTAAGTAAGACAAGCATCTTGACACTTCCTTAGTTATCATAAATGTATATGCTCTGACATTTATATACCTTAAATGGGATCATTAAATTTTAAACCTCTATCATAATAAATACATTCTCATTCCTTAGCATTTTGAAAGTGTAGGGGTTCAGGCATGATAAAGTTTCAGTATACTTCTTTTTCCTTGGCTTATGCTTCATATGTAGCAATGTTCCATTAAAAGCTTATAGTATAAGAGATGCCATACTAA
>PVIU01012028.1:0-61917 GCA_004026605.1 Ondatra zibethicus | reverse complement strand
ATGGGGGTGGGCCTTGGACTTCCAACAGGGCAGGGCACCATGCCCTCTTTCAAGGAAGAAGGGGGAGGGAGGAGGGGTGGGGGGTAGTGGGAGGGGACCGGGAGAAGGGGAAGAAAGGAAAAAATTTTTTTTTTATCTTTAATTATGTTCTTGAATGGAAAAAATAAAACAAAACAATGTATGGAAAAAAAAAAGAAAGTTAAAATAAACTTTGAAATACTTAAGTTGCTTTTGGACATGTATTTTCTCACATCTAAAAGAAAGGTAATTCAAACAGGTAATTCAAACACTTAAGTTGCTCATATGTATTCCAACAATAACTGGCAAAAGTAATTTAGCATTGTGCTATTTAGTAGACAGTGTTTGGTATAAAATTTTTAGTTATCAATACATCTAAGTCAAATCATCCTGAAAATTCTACTTCCACAAGGTATGGAAACAATTGTATCTATGACTGTTGTTATCTTGTGAGTACAACTGCTGAGTTCTTGTAATTCATGATTGAGCCTCAATATATTCGTGTCTCTGAACACTCACTTAGGAATTTCCATCTTTGTCAATAAAGAAAAGACAGAGAAAAGGACAGTCTCTCATTCATGCTATAATTTTAATACTGAAGACAAGATAAGATGATAAATATACTACAATTTTAGTTTTTGTGTACGCCAACATCAGTCACTGTCTGTTTCAGTTCTCAATCTGTGTGTATGTGTGCCCATTTCTTTGTCACTAACCAATATCATCTTCTGAGAAATGACTCATATGTTTCTTCCTATACGTTCCCTAAGAGTTAAGACATTCATTATCATTATCATATCATCAATACTTATGCATTTTGTTTTGTGTTGTGTTTTACCCTACTAGTACCCATCCTGACATTCTCTAAGTATCATGGATTATCCAAGCAAAACCAAGAATGTGTACAATTTACATTTTCAACACAAACATGGAACTGCTATAGTGATAGCATAGAATACAGACCAATATTTATATTCCTGATTACTAGAATAAGAAATATAGCAATAGAATTAAATTATTGACTAACAAAATTGGATTGTTCATGTTTCTGGGTATGAGACTCATATATTGCTTTATCCCTAATAGTAAATTTTCCCAGTATATACTTTTAGCAATTTAAATTTCACTAGAATACCTAAAATAAAGTCTTTTTCAGATGAAAGGGATATGTTCTGAGTAAAATTAATACAATTCTGAAAGGAGAAAGTTAAGTATCATCACTATTTCAACTTTCATTTTAATTTAGAATTTTAATTATTTTTAAACCAAATTTTATATGTGTTCTGTTTCCCAAACTACACAGCAATAGTCATTTTGCTTATTCTTCAAATTGCAGATTTGTTTCTGAAAAACTGCAAAGAAATATAAGAAACTAATAATTACTAATTTATATCTATTATTCTTATTTTCCTTATAAGGCATCTAGTGCTTTTATATTAATATATCATTCAATTCACATCCATGCTGCCAAATAATTCTGCAAACCATTAAGTAGATTTCCTATCCCATCACTAATTTTCATAGTTTATGCAAAAATAAGAAAAATATGAAGAAAAATATAATTATTTGTACATAGACCATCATATATCTTATCATAAAGTCAAGCACTAAAATTACAAATTAATTTTAAAAACAATTAAATAGTATTTACATATCGAGACATGGAAAGCATTTTTGCAAGAGGGTCTTGAGGTCACAGACTGTTTTTGTCTATTCTCTCAATATGACCAAATAGGGTTAATATATTTTTGTTCAAATACTTAGATAAAAAATCTTGGAATGTTACTTTGTTTCATGTTTTAAACTTCATTGTTGTGCTGTATATGGGATGTAATCATCATTTTAAATTCTGGAATAATAATATTGGTTATTCATATAAAATTTAACAATGATTACATCAACATGCCCATTTTGGCTTCAGCATCCAAGGAACACAGTCTCACTAATTTAACTTGATATAGATGTGTCTATGAGATTAATAAAGCACACGCCACAATGTTTTTATAAATTCATCTGTAGAAAGAATTTACTGAGTGGAGAGGGCCATGACAAAATATTTTTTAAAACCTGAGGAGACCAGTTATTATAATGAATGGAGGAGGTGAGGAGTTAACTAACACTGCTGTATTCCTTCTGTTTCCTGGCCAATTTGCTTTGATCAGGTTCTGCAACCCACTCTTGATATTATGATATTCTTTCTTAGTTCATTTTCAAGATAACAAATAGAGCAAAAGAAATTGGATAAACCTATGTAAATCTTCCCTTCAAGGTATTTATTTCGATTTTATGTCAAACCAATGAAAAACTAACATGCTGTTTTGCTAAGTAAGATGCATGTTCCTTACTGCCACTGTCTTACCAGTTGAATCTTGTGGAACTAATTTTCAGATGTGTTTGTAAAATCTTGAAAATGCAGGGTGGAGAAGCCACAGGATTCAATGAGCAGAGCTTAATGGTTATCTTGGTAGCAGGTTAGAAGACAAGACTGGTGATAGGGTTGACCTAATATTGACTGCTCATGGGGTTTAAAAAGGAAATGAAGACCCTCTTTTGAACTGAGGCTTTAGAAAGCTAGAGATAGCCAGAATTTGAAATACATGCTGTAGAAACCTACAGGGAGTGAGCTATCCAATTCAATACACTGATAAGTTAGATTACTTTTGACGAGGCCACAGAGAAGAGCCTTCTGAAACTCTTCATTATTACTATTTTTTTAAATTAATACCAATTATTTTATGATTTTATATAAGTGCTTTATATATATTTAAAAGTTTACCTGAGCTTAGGAGCAGACATAGAGCTTTAGCTTTTGAATATCGTGGAAACTGTGAGGATTGGACTTCAGGATATTTATTTGTACAGTCAAATCCAGACACAGACACTTTTAATCTTAACAGTCAAAAGCTGAGGAATAGAGTTCAATTTCATGTCCTATATGAACTACATATGGAATTTATAGGGTTTGCGAAAAACTACTTAAATTAGAAACAACAATAACAAAAAGGAGGATAGCCTTCTTTGGGAACAGAATTTAAGCATATATGGTCAGGTGACAAGTGGATAATTGTCAATTTGTCACATACTTTGCCAACCTTAAATAATTAAGACGTTCCTTTGAAATCAGTAAAAACATATAACAGGATTTATCTGTGAGTGGATTTCTGGAGGTGATAAATAGTAGAATGAACTCATCAGGAGTCTAGGTAGCTTTTCTAGTTTCATATTTTTTGTATGTAACAAAATATCCTGGCACAAAGCAACATAGCAATGAAAAGTTTTCAGTTTATAACTGTAGGTTGTATTCAATCATTGTAGCAAGTCACAACAGCAGGAACTAGAAGCAGTTAGTTGTGTCATATCTGAGTCAAGAACAGAGAGAAATACATGAATTTACACTTGTTAGTGCTCAGCATGCTTTCTAACCTTATTCATACTAGTATATCCAGCAGGCTGAACCTAACAATATCAGTTTTTAAAAAGTCAGAACAATCCCTCACATAAAAACCTAATCTAGGCAATCCTTCATTAACACATTGTTATATATTGGTTCTAAATAGTGTATAGTTTATTAGTAAAACTAAATATCTCTGTATCCCAATCCAATAAGTTGGAGAACTTGTTGAATTACAGCAAGAATAATCATTAATATTAATATTCTGTTTTTGCTTCCTAGAAGATATAAAGGAGTAGCCTATGAAGTAGATTCTTGTCACATAAATTTCTACATAAGCTCTGGCCTTGACAATACACCCATTGTTGTAACATACATTTTGCCAGTCCACTGACATAGAATATCTTAACACATTTATGGTGGTTTGAATAATAGCATCACCCAATGTTCATTTGGATGATTGGTCATCAGAGAGTATTACTATTTGAGAGGGATTCAGAGGTAGGGTTTTGTTAGGCAAAGTGTGTCACTGGGGTAAGTTTGGTGTTTCAAAAGCTCAAGCCAGGCACAGTGTCTCTCTAATGTCTGAAGAACTGAATGTATAATGTCCAATTACTTCTATAGCACCAATGTGAAAATTACCTAAACCTCTGAAATTGTAATTAATTAAACATATCACTTTATAAGAGTTGCTGTGGTATATAGAGACTTCATCCAATAACTGATGGAGCCAGATGCAGAGATTCACAACCAAGCACTAGGAAAATCTCTGGGAATCCAATTGAAGAGAGGGAGGAGAGAATATATAAGATATGGAGGTCAAGATCACGATGGAGAAATCTACCACTGAACCAAGGTCATGTAAAATCATGAACTCTAGACGAAAAGTTGTGGATCACCCATAGAACCGAACAAAGCCCTCTCTATATGTGGGAGACAATGGCAAAGATTGGACTATCTAAGGCGCACCCATCAAAAGGCCCAGGATCTATCCCTGGTGCATGAACTAGTTTGTTGGAGTCCATTTCTGATGGTGGGTTGTCATGCTCAGCCTTAATGCAGGGAGAGGGGTTTGTCCTGCTCCAATTGAATGTTTCAGACTTTGTTGACTCGCCACGGAAGCCCTTACCATTGGGAGGAGTGGATGGAAGGTGGTCTGGGAGGGAGACAAAAAGAGACTGGAGGAGTGTTGAGAAGGAGACTTCTTCTTAAAATGTAAGAACAAATTACAATTAAATTACTTAATTAAAATATAAAAAAAAACAAATTAAAATGTTGCTGTGGTCATGTTGTATCTTATTAGCAACAGTACACTGAATAATCAAACACAGACAACAATCAAATGTGGGGTTTTTTACTCATTTCTAAAGCATTTGATATCTCTTTATTTTAACTAATATGAAATAATTAATTAAACATACATATAAATAACAATGATATAGAAGGAATGGAAAGGAAATTCCCCAGCAAAGTTCCCAGGACCAAGTGGGTACAATTCAGATTTCTATCAGATGTCAATGAAGACAATACAATTCAATTCAGTGCATAAAATAAAAAAATGAGAAAGACTTCTAAACTCTGTTTTTATAAAGGCAGCAATACCCTGATGTACAAGCCCTGTAACTCTACAAATATAGAAAAGCATACACAGATTTCCTCAAAAATATAGATGCAAAATTCTTAATAATATGTTGGTATACTGATTTCAAAATCTTATAAAAATTATTATTTAATACCAAGTTGCTTTCCATTAAAGGATGTAGGGGTGCTTATTCATCACAAATTTCTGACAAGATTCAAAGACAAATCACATGATTCTCTCATCAGACAATGTACAGATTGGAGAAAAAAATTCAACAACACTGTATGATACAACTCGTGGAAAGGCTAAGGAATAAGTAAGAATACCTCAAAAAATGAAGGCAATCTAAGATACATGTAACCCAAAATATGATATATGAAGAAAAACTCAAAGTATCCACACTACGATAAACAGTAAGAAGTGGATATTTGACAAAGGAGCAACGTCGGAGGAAACAGGCCTAAGTCAGCAATCTCTATGGGACCGACCCAATCCAGTGGCCTCTGTGGGAGCAAATCCAAGCCAGAGACCTCCATTCAGAGCAGGCTCAAGCAAGCAAACCCAGCAGAACCAGGACAAAGTGAGCAACCCCCACTGGAGCAGGCCCAAGCAAGAAACCTCCAAGGGAGCAGGCCTGAGCCAGTGACTTCCATGATAGTAGGCCCAAGGCATCCCCATCAGTGGGACCAGGCCTGAGCCAGCAACTTCTTGGTGGCAGGCCTGAGCCAGGGAATCTCAAAGGAGCTGACCAAAGCCAGTGACTTGTGTCATAGCAGGACTGAGCCAGTGACCTCCTTGGAGCATACCTGAGCTAGTAACCTCCACTGGAGGAGGGCCAAGACAACCACCTTTGTGGAACCAGGCCTAAGCCAGTGACTTCCATGGGAACAAGCCCAAGGCATCCAGCTATGTGTGAGCTGGCCTGAATGACCTCTGAGATTACAGCACAACCTCTAGGAACACTGAGCAACCTGAGTGACCTCCAGGGTGACTGAAATTGTGACCCCCAACTCTACCATAAGAAGCATCCAGCTGAGCCTTTAATCCACTATCACCTGGAAGAATGATCACGAGAGACACAGGCCCATCTACACCGATCAGAGGAAAAGATGCGTAGACGAGTTATGAAAAACACTCAATGTCACAAAGAGCAAATGACACCAATAAAATCTAGGGGCTCTAAAACAGCAAGACTTGAACACCCAATACAGATAAAACAGAATAAATGACCTAAAAATAACTTTAGGGGAATATTTTATATCCTTAAAGAGGAAATGAAAAATTCTCAATCCCATGCTCAATCCCGGGATTACAAGTGTAACCCTCCATATTCATCATTTTTGTATTGATTCCAGGGATCTGCATTTAAGTCCTCACTCTTGTGCAGCAAGCATTTTATACATTATGCTATCACTGCAGCCCCTAAGAGTTAATTTATTTAAACCTACTATAACTATTATCCTTGCATTCTGCTATTATTCTGCTATCTAGATTATTTTCTGCCTTAATGTCAGTAGCTTTCATAGAACATTCTTTGACCTATAGACTTTTAAGCAGTTAGTATTGTCTTGATGATAGAAAACACTGATGTGAACTTTATTGTGATCCACTTTATTGACATAGTTGTTACAGTGCCTCCAGAGGGATATTTAAGAGTAAAGCACCTGTTTTATGATAAAATGTTACAGTTTTTGATAAACCCCTCACTATATACTGAAATAATTTGATACTCCTATATCTGGTGGTTTTTATTCATTGCAGACTCTTTTACCAAAGATATTTTCTAAAGTCAGAAGGCTTTTGTCTATTGATTTTTTTCCTTTGTGCATCAAAAAAACTCAAATTTTCATAAAGAAAAAATGACAATATATAAAATGTAACATTCTATGAAATTTAACCACACATTTTTATTGATCATCGCTAGTCTGTTTCCTTATTTTTTCCTGAAATAGTCAGACCCTATAGAAGATTGTGTATCTTTAGTCAACTCTGTGAACCTAACTGCAACTATGACAACAGATAATGTCACTTTTTTTAAACTCTATGAATTTGATCGCTGAAAAGTTTGCATAAGCATAAGTCCAATACTTTTTCTTTTTATAAATGGTTTGTTTCATTTACCAAGATACATTATTTTTTCATTGCTGTGAAAAGTATCCTCTGGAAGAATATATTGATTTGGCTCATTATAATGTTACCATGTAAATGTTCCGCATATGAATATGGCATTAGACCTCTGTGGACAGTCATTTCATACCAAAGCCATAACACATAAGATCCAATAACTGGTGTACAATGTAATAGAAGTCAGTATCTCTATTTTAAAAGAAAGTACAATGTCCTTTTTAATATAGATAACACATATTGCTTATCCATTCATTAGTTAACACAAGCTTGAATTGTATCTATATTTAGCTGTTGTGAATAATGTTCCAACAAACTGGAATAAACAAACATGTCTTCTGTTCACTGCTTAGATAGATGAGAAATCTTTTGAAATATGTCATTTCTAGTCATATTTTCATTCATTATGTTTAGGTGTTAGAACACAAGATATACTATACTTTATGATATCTGTAATTCACCACAAACACTACAGCTTGGGTTTTGCATAGCCTTCCTACAAATTGCTTTTTTGTTCTCTTTTCAGCGTCGCACTATTTTGAAATTATCATTATTACAACAAACAAGGTTCTGACATCTAGGGTGTAGTATTGGTGAATAATGGTGAACATTTCTCATTGCATGGGAAGGAGTCTCACTTCTGAGAGTCAGCAAATTCAAGAAGTTCATGCAATCACTCCTTGTTTCCAAATATCGAAACTATTCTTCATTCACTGAGTCCTCAAACTTTCAATCACAGTCATGAATTGCCATTTATTTTGATCATGTGAAAACATAATTTCTGGCTTACTATGTACCCTGCTTCAGAGGATAAACAGTGGATAAGCATAGGCACTATTATGCTTTTACCGAGTTCGGCCATCGTGCATAAAAGATACATAAAAATCCTGCACTAATCAATTCTCATTTTTAAAGTCATTTTTTCTTGGTTGAGAACAGAATGCAGACAATGTGAAATTCTGCATCCCTAACCCCTTCCCATTCATTGCTCTCTTCACAGTGTTCACTGTTAGTTTAGTAAGGGAATTTACTTTAAGGTATCGAACATGGGATGATATACAAACTTCATGGATATTTTAAGAAGTAATAGGAATATTTTGCGCCTTTTGTTCTCACATTTAGATTGTGTTGAAATTAATAGACTCTACATTAAGAGGAATTTTGAATCCGTCTATGAAATTTTCAGTACTTACCAAGGTATGTATTAAAATTTAAACAATTTTCTCATTTTAAAATAGAAGACTTGTCCAACTTTATAGGCTAGTACTATAGATTTTCTAAAGGAAATTCCAACCTATGGCCTTGATATACCATTATTCCTAATCACAAATACTCCTTCATATATCTTATCATTGCATGTGAAATATAATATCACATTTAAGGCAATTGCCAATAATGTATAGAAAATGAAATAAAGCATGTTTATATATACAGAGTCTGAAAAATTAGTCATGAGAATATAAAAGTACTAAGTTTGATCCTGAGACTTGTCAAAGTAATTTTTAAAAAAATTATAGTGACAAAGACATAAAATATTGCTAATGTATAATTTTGTAAGTAATTATATTAAATAAAATGTGGATATGATATTTTATATAAGGTATTTAAGCCTAGGTTCATATTTACCTATGTTAAGTCTTGTACCTCCCTCCACATCTTGACTGAAATCCTTCTGCCTCCCAAATACTCTACTTCCCACTTTCATCCATTTTATACCCTAGATCCTATACATTAGAGAAATCTTGTGATATTTGTCTTGCTGCATCTGGCTTTATTCCACTTACTGTGAAGGAATACATGTGTTTTCAGCCAAATGACAAAATATCTTTGTCTTAATGATGAACATAATTCTTCTATGTGTAAACCACATTTCTTTACTCACTCATCAGGTTGTGCATATGGAAAGTGCATTATTATAATGTTTATGGTGAACAGTGCTAGATTAAAATGGTCACATCGTCATACCTGTTATTTTTGTCATATAAGATTATTATATGCCTAGTAATTGTATAGTTACCTCTTATGGTAGTTCTAATTTTATCTATGTGTAATCTTTCATACTGACATACAAAGGGGCTCTTTCAATACCCATTCCCACTAGTAATACAAGAAATCTATTTTTGTGGCATCCTTTTGAATGTTTTCTTCAAGAATTACCCGGAAAATTGCTATTCTTTCTGGTATGATGTGAAATTTCTGTTTGATTTGTATTTGCTCATTCTGGTGGAATATACATGAGCTAATATTTGGACAAAGTGACAGATAATGATCGTATTTTGGTCACCTATAGGTTGATACCCATTGTTCAAGATGAATAATATACAAATTTGTAAATAATGGTAGTTGAAATTATGTAGCTCATTAAGATTAAAAAATAAGGCAAAATCTGGCATGAAATTGCAAGAGAAACAAGTAGAAAACCCTTACTGTGCTTCCTTGAAATTCTAATCCCTCAGAATTATCCTCACTTTTGGAGCAAACTACTTCGTACAGTCTCTCCTCCCTCTCTGCCCCCTGTCCCAGGGCACAGCAAAAATATTTTTCTAAAGACTTCCTTCCCAATCTGACCCATTTGCCTCACTCAAAACTCTAGTAGTCCTTCCATGAAATCCCACCATCCACAAGGTTTTGAGAATCAGTTAGGCAACTATCACTCACCTCATCCTGTATTGTAATACAATCCCCCAGTCTCATCTCTAGTCTTGTCGCAGACTACCTACTGCTCCATCTCCCTCTTCTCTGCCCCATATTCCCAAGAAACTATGCTGACTTTTGTGGTATACCCAGTTTTCCTTCTTCATGTGGACTCTCTCAGAAGCTATAGCGCATCCACATTTCTTCATATCAGTTTCAAATATAGAAATAAAATCTAAATAAAAACGTCAGAAGACACACCTAGCAAGGTCTCAGAAGTACTCCCTACTAGGCAAAACACAACTGGCATATTCTACTAAGGTCCAAATAGGGCAATACAAAACAAGGAATGGAGCACACACCCACACTGAACAAAACCATATATGAACACCTTACCTAGAATGACAGTGTTACCAAAGCCAAATGTGTAGATACCAGCATAAAGCCATAAACATTAAAAGTCAGAATAATATCTCTCCACTAGTGTCCAGCAATCCTATGGCAGAAAGATATGAGTAATTCAATAAAGCTGAAACACAAGATAAGTACTTCAAAATAGTAATTATGAATATGTTCAAGAACCTTAAGAAGGATATGAATAAACATATTATTGACATCTATAAAAACACAAACATACAATAGGATGGAATGAAAAAGATCATTCAATAAAAGAAAATGGAATTACCAGAGAAAACCCAAACTTACATAAAACTATAAATGTGAATTTTAGGAACTTGAACAGAAAATTCAGAGATTAGCATCACCATCAAACTATTATATATGAAAGCAAGAATCTCAGGCCCTAAGGGCAAGATAAAATAAATTAATATCTCATTCAAAAAACTTAAAATCATAAAATAAGACAAAACTATTCATAATAATAATACATGGAGAAGAATAAACAAATAATAAAGCAACAAAATATTTTCAACAAAAACATAGAAGAAAATTTCCCAAACCAAAAGAACAAGATACATGTTAATGTAAAAGAAATATGCATAACACAAATTTTTTGGACCAAAATGAAAATATCCCATGACACATAATGTTCAAAAACACTAATTATACAGAAAAAAAAAGAATGTTAAAAACTTTAGGAAAAATGCAAATAAAGTCAAATGTTTTAGAATAGCACCTGAAATATCAAAGAAGTCACTAAAGACCGTAAATGTATCAACAGATATAAAAGCTCTAGAGACCCCAGATGCCAGCCAAGACTGGACAACCAGCAAAATTTTCAAATACAATACACTTAGAAAGATAGACACTCCTCAATAAATCAATTTTAACAGTGTCACTCTAAATAATTAGCACCATAGAAGGTCCTAGAAGAAAAGCTTCAACCTAAAAGTGGTAACACCTAAGAAATCACAAAAAATACATAATTTCAGTTCTATAAATCAAAAGTGAGAGACAAAAGCCCTACACTAAAAACAATCAAATAATGGGAATTAACAAAAACTCATTAATCATTATTAACAACTCTCAAAATCAGTGATTTTAATACCCCAATAAAGACACACTATAAAGGAATGGATGTGAAAACAGGAAAAATTCTTCTGCCACGTCCCTGAAACACACCCTATCATCAAAGAAAGATACTACAACAAGGAAAAAGGGTAGGAAAACATATTCCAAGCAAAGAGACCTTAGAAGCAAGTTGTATAGCTGTTTTAATATCTCATAAAACAGATGTTTAACCAAAACTAACTGGAAAAAGAAAGGGTCACCAAAGGACATCATTACCAAAAAGAACATTGCAATTCTAAACATCTAGGCATCGAACACATATGTACCAAGTTTGGAAAAGAAACATTACAATAGCCAAATCACATATTAACTTTTTTACACTGATAGTGGGAGACTTAAATACCCAAATCTAGCCAATATACAGGTCCTCCAGACAAAATCTAAACAGAGAAATGATGGAGATAAATGATTTTATAAACCAAATTTTATAGATATATAGATTTTATAGAGACACAGATTTTATAATTCTACCAGATTTTTGCAGAATATTTCCCTCAAATACAAAACAGTATACTTTATACTAAACAGCAAGAGAACCTTTTCCACAATTGAGCACCAACTTGAAAAAAAAAAAGCAAGTCTCAATAAATACAAGAAATTGGAACTAACAACCTATCTATCCACCACAAATTAATCCTGGATATTAACAAAAGTGAAATCAACCATAAACATACAAACTATTTTAATTTGAACAGTTCACTGATGAGCAAATATGGGTAAAACTGAAATTAAGAAAGAAATTTAAAACATTTTTGTGAATGGAATGATGAAGAAAACACAGCGTACATAAATGTGTGAGATACAATGGAGGTTAGTTAGTATCACTAATTGTTCACATTGAAAACAGCTCAAAAATTGGAGTAATCAAATATTGGATTCTTAATGGCAAACCTGAGAGCTCTAGAATAAATAATAATAATAAAATATATAATTCAACAGGAGTAGGAGGCAAGAAGTAATCAAACTCATAACAAAATAAATAAGAGAGAAACAGAAGAACAAAAAGTGTTAATGAAACAAAGTTGGTTCTTTTTTTTGGTTTTATATTTTATTTTACTGAGCTATACATTTTTCTTCCCTCCCCTTTAATGCTATCCCATGGTCCCCATGTCCTAATTTACTCAGAAGATTTTTACTTTAACAACTTCCCATGTAGATTGGATTCATGTACGTGTCTCTTAGGGTCCTCATTGTTGTCTAGGTTCTCTGGGATCTGGATTTCTTTGCTTTATGTTAAAAAACACTTATGAGTGCATATATATGATAATTGTCCTTCTGGGTGTGGGTTACCTCACTCAGTATAATGTTTTCCAGATCTATCCATTTGTCTGCAAATTTCAAGATGTAATACTAATTTTTTCTGCTGTGTAGTACTCCATTGTGTAAATGTACCACATTTTCCTTATCCATTCTTTGGTCAAGGGGCATTTAGGTTGTTTCCACATTAAACATGACAAACAATGCTGCTATGAACATAGTTGAGCACATGTCCTTGTAGCACAATTGAGCATCCTTTGGTTATATAGCCAAAAGTGGTATTGCTGGGTCTTGAGGAAGGTTGTTTCCAGTATTCTGAAATTCATCATACTGATATCCAAAGTGTCTGTACAAGCCTCCATTCCCACCAGCAATGAGGAATGTTCCCTTTACCTCACAACCTCCCCAGTATAAGTTGTCATCCCCATTTTTGATCTTGGCCATTCTTATAGGTGTAAGATTGAATCTCAGAAATGTTTTGATTTGAATTTCTCTATTGACTAAAGATTTTGAACATTTCCTTAAATGTCTTTCAGCCATTTTAGATTCCTCTGTTGAGAGTTCTCTCTTTGAATGGCTCTTCAGTTAAAGTCACTTAGTGTAATACCTTCAGAATCTAGTTCAATCTTGTGGGCTACATGATAGAAGAAACCACATTCTGAAGATTGTCCCATGACATACACAAAGTTGCCCCTGAACACACGCATTCACATGGAGAGTGAGAGAGCATAAAAGAGCCTAAACCACATGTATGCAAACAAATAAATAACTGCAATTATTTTTAATTGATCTCTTATTGATTAGTGATAAGTTTCATTTCATCATTTATATTCTGTCAAGAACATTAACTTCTTTATAAAATAAGACATTATTTCCTAAATTCACATATTGATTGTTCAAATAAAGTATCCTACAGTTATCATCTCCAAAGCAAAAAAAATGGTATGTTAATTATTATAACTAAGAGTTCAAAAAATAGTTTTCCATCAACTAATTTGGAAACCTATACTTCAAACACCTGGTATAAATTGGAACACTTCTCACATTAAAATCAGTAGGGTCAGAGATAAATTTTAAGGATTTATTGGAGTATACTACCTGAAAATTCTAATTATATTGTAATGTAGATAAACACAGCTATGATGTCCTACGATAACATTTGATAAGTTAATACCTGAAGATTTTTATCTTACTCTTTTTTCTTTTTTATTATTTTTTTGCTTTATAAATAACACCATTCAAAATTTCCACCTCCTCCCATTTCCCTCCCACTCCCCCACTCACTCCCCCCTTCTCCCTCCAATCCTAAGAGAGGGCAGGGTAACCTGCCCTGTGGGAAGTCCAAGGCCCTCCCCTGTCTATCCTGGCCTTGGAATGTGTGCATCCAAACAGACTAGGATGCCAAAAAGCCAGTACATAAAGTAGAATCAAATCCCAGTGCCATTATCATTGGCTTCTTAGTCAGCCCCTATTGCCAGCCACATACAGAGAGTCCAGTTTGATCACATACTCATTCAGTCCCTGTCCAGCTGGCCTTGGTGATCTCCCATTAGATCAGTCACACCATCTCAGTGGGTGAATGAACCCCTCGTAGTCCTGACTTCCTTGCTCATCTTCTCCCTCTTTCTGCTCTTCAACTGGACCTTGGCAGGTCAGTCCAGTGCTGCAATGTGGGTCTCTGTCTCTATCTCCATCCATCGCCCGATGAAGGTTCTTTGGTGATATTCAAGATATTCATCAGTGTGATTATGGGACAAGGCCAGTTCAGGTACCCTCTCCTCTGCTACACAAGGACCTAGCTGGGGACATCCCCTTGGACACCAGGGATCCCCCTCTAGAGCCAAGTCTCTTGCCAACCCTAAAATGGCTCCATTAACTAAGATATCTTCTTCCCTGTTCCCATATCCGCACTTCTTCCATCTCAACCATCCCACTCCCCCAAGCTCTCCCCAATCCTCCACTTCTCCCTTCTCTCTCACCCTCTCCCCTTCCTCCCAACCCACTCCTACCGCCATACTCACAACTTTTGCCTGGCAATCTTGTCTGTTTCCAATTTCCAGGAGGATCTATATCTGCTTTTCTTTGGGTTCACCTTATTATTTAGCTTCTATAGGATCATGAACTATAGGCTCAATGTCCTTTGTTTATGGCTAGAATCCACTAATGAGTGAGTACATACTATATTCATCATTTTGAGTCTGGGTTTCCTCACTCAGGATAGTGTTTTCTATTTCCACCCATTTGCATGCAAAATTCAAGATGTCATTGTTTTTTACCGCTGAGTAGAACTCTAATGTGTATATGTGCCACACTTTCTTTATCCATTCTTCCATTGACGGTCACCTAGGTTGTTTCCAGGTTCTGGCTATTACAAATAATGCTGCTATGAACATAGTTGAACAAATGCTTTTGTAGTATGATTGGGCATCTCTTGGATATATTTCCAAGAGTGGTATTGCTGGATCCTGAGGTAGGTTGACTCCCAGTTTCCTGAGAAACCGCCACACTGATTTCCAAAGTGTCTGTACAAGTTTGCATTCCCACCAGCAATGAATGAGTGTTCCTCTTATTCCACATCCTCTCCAGCATAGGCTATCATTGATGTTTTTGATTTTAGCCATTCTGAGAGGTGTAAGATGGTATCTCAAAGTTGTTTTGATTTGTATTTCCCTGATTGCTAAGGAAGTTGAACATGACCTTAAATATCTTTTGGCCAAATGAACTTTTTCTGTTGAGAATTCTCTGTTCAGTTCAGTACCCCATTTTTAATGGAGTTATTAAGAATTTTAATGTCTAGTTTCTTGAGTTCTTTATATATTTTGGAGATCAGACCTTTGTTTGATGTGGGGTTGGTGAAGATCTTCTCCCATTCACTAGGTTGCCTTTTTGTCTTAATGACAGTGCCCTTTGCTTTACAGAAGCTTCTCAGTTTCAGGAGTTCCCATTTATTCATTGTTGATCTTATTTTCTGTGCTTCTGGGATTATACATAGGAAGTGTTCTCCTGTGCCCATGTGTTGCAGTCTACTTCCCACTTTCTCTTCTATCAGGTTCAGTGTGGTCAGATTCATTTTGAGGTTTGATCCATTTGGACATGAGTTTTGTGCATGGTAATAGATATGGATCCATATTCATTCTTCCACAGGTTGACATCCAGTTATGCCAGCACCATTTGTTAAAGATGCTTTCATTCTTCCATTGTATAATTTTATCTCCTTTGTCGAATATCATGTGTTCATAGGTTTGTGGGTTAATATCCGGGTCTTTGATTCAATTCCATTGGTCAATATCTCTGTTTTTATGCAAATACGAAGCTGTTTTCAGTCTCTTAGTCAACAGGGGTGGAGTATTGTAACAGTCTCTGTTTAATCTTATTATTCAATTACATGATGTCCACTAGTCTGTGGCTCTCAGTTTCTGTATCAGATTTCTGTGTTCTATTATTTGTGGATGTAGACAGAGAAATAGTACATAAGGTGGGCACAACTGCTCTCAGTTCGGTAAATTTAGATTCACAAAGATCCAGTTTGCAATGACTGTATTCATATGAACTGAGTGCTTTCTGATACAAGATGAGGGAACTGAGAATAGAGTAATATAATACAATAAAAATTGAAAGATCAGAGAAGTTGAGCATGCCAGGTGCAGTTATACATATGAGAAAGTAAAATTAAATTAGTTTTTTACTCATACCAAAAATAAACTTTATGGTTATTACAGACATAAACATAAAATTAAACATTTTATACTTTTTAAAGAATTATAGCAAGGTTGTTAAGCCTCAAGGTTGTTAAGGATTCCTTAAGCAAAATTCAATAAACTATAACTGCAGTGAAACACATTAATACTCATATGCATAAGAGGATTTTAGAAGATTTGCCCATGAAAAGAAATCATAAAGGTTTTCATTAAAAAACAAAGAAAAATTATTCAGCATGTACACATGTGCAGCAGTGCACACTGCATTGTGCTTCTCTTATTTCTGCATAAGATAATTCCACAATTCCCTCAAAGAGAAATATAGTTGGAAATGATATCCTATCCTCTCTCTACATTATAAACTTTTTAAGGGGATAAGAATGTATTGGCTTTCTTATTTGTAAATTTTGGACTAGAACTTATAAAAGGCCTCTTTCTCCTTTCCTAATAAAAGGACCCATTGCCAATATCGACATTTATTTTACTTTACAGAATTTGTTTACCATGTTGCTATGCTATTCTGAAGTGAGTGTAGATGCCTGTGTGCTCATCTGTATGGAAGCACTAAATTCAGGGTCAAGTACATGAACTACACCTTGTGTCACTATAAAACTGCATTTTTTAATCAAATTCATATCTCAGAAATTTTTGCGTCATGAGTAACTGTCTGCCTTCCGTAGTTTCTGGGTCTAAGTTAGTATACTGTAACAGAGCTTTTGTGAGACATTCCAAAAATGCGGAAGGATTTTCCTTCATATCCTGAATGATCTCTGAGAGCTTAGCATAGTTTACTGGCTTGAGGGCAGCCTTACGGAGACCATCCAGGAGGCAAGTCAAAAACTGGTCCCTAGCAAAAATCCCACCCAGAGTATTATAATCCCAGTGTGGCTCTTGCTCTGGGACCACCTCTGCTCCAGGAGGGTGGGAGGCAAGAGTTTGGTGAATCTCATATGCATGTAGCCTGCCCTACTCCCAAACTCGCCTGCACTCTTCAGGAAGTGGTAGAATTAGACATATAGGAGGAGCCCAGTATTTTTTCTATATGGGAAAGTTCTGAGAGTGAAAAAGGAACAATCCATCTACACCAGCAACCTCTTGCAATGGGAGAACTGTAGCGGGCTTGGCTTGGTTAGGGTTAGGTTCCATGGCAGCACATGAGCGTGTGAGAGGAGGGGTAAAGGTGGGTGTCAGAGCAAGGCAGCTGCTGTGGCCGGGCACCAGAAAGGAAGAATAATTCAGTGGGTCTGTTGGAGCAGGTGCGGGGGAGAGAGAGCTGAAGAGCAAGCAGCAGGAGGTGGCAAGGCAACAGGAGGTAAAGGGACCAGCATAGAAGCTGGGGCTGCAGGAGCTGAAGAGACAGGAGTAGAAGATGGGGCTGAAGGGACTAGAGAGACAGGAGTAGAAGCTGAGGGAACAGGGGTAGCTTCCCGCTGAGGTTGAAAAGGCAGTGGTTTGTTAGTTGGGTCCAGAGCAGAGGGGGGGGGGGCGTTCTTCAAGTACAGATGGCATAGCCAGGAACATATGAGAAGGTGAACAGTTTGCAAGGACAGAGGGCTTAGACTTAGAGCTTAAATAGTAAAAGGCTTGGATGTAGGGAAACTCCTTCCACTTGACTGTGCGCTAATAGTTAGAAAGTTCCTGTAAAATATCGGGATTAAAGGTGCCATTATGCAGCCACTTTAGATTGTTATCTAAATTGTAGTGAGGCAATTTTTTGAACAAAGGTGGACAAGTGTGGGAATCTGCAGGTAGGGCATTAGGGCCTGACATTTTAGGGCCTCTAAAAGGCACCCCAGGGGGGAGGCTGGATTGATAGGTTTGGAAGGTTTGGTTCCCATGGTCAAAGCGGAGTAAATCCGCAAAACAGCAATACCACAAGGCTCACACAGTTAGACGTCTCTTGACTGTGGGAGGGGTATGAATCAGTGTGAACACTGCCGGGACACGTGGCCAGGAGTTCCCTGACCCTGGGTGGGGTGCTATGGCCTGGCTGGATCTGGTTTGGAGTGACTCAGAAGCCAGAGAGGCCAGAGGCCACCCCGAGTGGCCATTTATGGCGAGGGAAAAAAAAGGTCAGTCTAAACATGGTTTAGCTGAGGGAAGCAAACCGCAGATGATTGTCAGCGAAGGGAACTACAGTGGCCTTGAAGACCATTGTTGGGGCCAGTTTCCCCCATCTCTAGGAACTCCAGAGGGTGGCTGGGAGCTCAACGGTCAATTCCTCGGGTTTGGAGAAAAGTTAAGCTGACCAGAATGGGAAGACTTACCAATCGAAGCCGGGGTTGTTAGGCAAGGTCGCGCTCAGGCTTATGGAAAATGTGGGTTGTTTTGGAGAAGGTCCCTGGTTTTGATTCTAACCCCAGGAGAGAGGCCTGAGGCGGAAGAGTCTCTCGAGTCTCAGCACCAATGAAATGATCTGGTGCGAGCGAGAAGAGAACACGAGACTCGAACAAACCCACTTAGGAGTTTATTAGAGAGGGAAAAGTGCACCCAGACCTGGGAAAAACTGTGTACAGAGGGAGAGAGAGAGAGGAAGAGAGGGAGAGAGGCTGCCTATCTGAGCGTGGGGGACAGAGAGAGAGCAAAGATGGCACGTCCAGCTTTTAAAGGCTGCCTAGCACATGCACACGGGGAAGACGTGGCTGTGTCACAAATGATGACGCGGTGACCCACGCCTTGTACATGCGCACAAGGGGTCTGCGTGTCTATGTCACATGCTGATGATGGGCAACCAGAAAGTGCAGACTTATGGGTGGCTGAATAATTACAAATGGGTTTAGCCATTTTAATATCTAGCAAAATAAACTTCAAACCAAGACAAATCAAAATAGTTAGTAAAGGACACTACATACTCATCAAAGGAAATATCTACAGGGATGGCATTTTAATTATTAATGTCTATGCTCCAAACACAAAGGCATTGAAATTTGTAAAAGAAACATTATTATAACATAAACTAAACATTGATCCTCACCCACTGGTAGCGAGAGACTTTCATAACAGAAAAGGACTATAACTAAATCCAACATCCCTTATAACTAAATCCAACATCCCTTCCTGATAGATAATACTGGCAATAAAAAGTAAATCTGTTGCCAACAGTAGATTAAACAAGAGAAAATCAAAGCAATTTCACAAAATATGGCCCAAGATAAGGCTGTCCACCCTCTTTATATCTATTTAATATAATACTTGAAATTTTAAATAGAGTAATTAGACAATGTAAGAGATGAAGAGGATGCAAATTGGAAAGGGAGAAATCAAAGATGATATGGTAAAATATATAAGTGACCTAAAGATTTCACCAGTAACCTTCAACAGCTGATAAACAATTTCGTTACAATTTCTGGATACAATCTTAACTAAAACTCAATAGCTAAATAAAAATCACTAACCCTCCTATGAACAAATGTAAAATGGAATAAGAAAGAAATAAACAGAAAAAAAAATACCTTTAAGAATGGCCTTAAATAAAATTCTTGGGATAACTCTAACCAATCATCTGAAAGATTTGTAGAACAAAAACTCCAAGCCTTTGATGAAAGAAATGGAAGAAGATAACAGAAAATGGAATGATCTCTAATCCTTATAGTTCCATAGAATTAGCATAAGAAAAATGGCTATCCTACCAATCCAATCCTCAAAAATCTCTAATACAATAAATTCTTCACAAATCTTGAAAGGACAATTTCAACTTCTTATGAGAAAACAAATAAACAAACAAGTCCAGAGTAACTAAAACATTCCTGAACAATAAAGTAGTTGCTGGAAGACACATTATTCTTGATTTCAATATATGCTTCAAGGCTATAGTAATAATAATAATAATGACATGGTATTTGCTGTGGTATAATGCTCTTGTACAGTGTTAAAATATGTCACTCACATTAGTTTAATATAAAACACTAATTGGCCAGTAGTCAGGCAGGAAGTCTAGGTGGGATGACAGAACTAAGAATTCTGGGAAGAGGAAAGGTAGAGAGATGCCATCACCAGACAGACACTGAGGAAGCAAGATGAGAATGTGTCATTGATAAAAGATACCAAATCATGTGTCTAAACATAGACAAGAATTATGTGTTTATTTAAGTTGTAAGAGGTAGTTCATAATAAACTCAAGGTAAACAGTTTACAAATAATATAAGCTCTGTGTGTTTATTTGGTATTGAATGATTGTGGGATCAGGTGGGACAGAAACTTTCATCTACAAGTATTGGCATAAAAAAAGACATGTTGACCAATGTAATAGTAACAAAGATTCAGACATAAATCCTCATACATATGGGCACCTGGCTTTTGATAAAGTAGTCAGAAACACTGGATAAAAGACAGCATCTTCAACAAATGGTGCTAGTAAAATTAGATGTCTACATTTAGAAGAATGTAAATAGATTCATATTTCTCATTGTATATAAAACTCAAATAGAAGTAGACAAAAGACCTTAAGATAAAACCAGATACACTGAACATAATAGAAAAGAAAATGGGAAATAGCTTTGAAAATGTTAGCCCAGGAGACAACTTTCTGAAAAGAACACCAATATGAAAGGCACTAATTTCAATAATTAATAAATGGGACCTCATGAAAGTGAAAAGCTTCTGAAAGGTAAATGATTCTGCCAATCAGAAAAAGTTACAGCCAACAGTATGGAAAAAAAATTACCAACTTCACATCAGATAGAGGATTAATACCTAAAATGTGAAAAACTAAAGAAATCAGATATTAGAAGAAACAATCCAGTTTTAAAAAATTAGAGAGCAGATTAACACAGAGGAATTTACACGTACTCAACAGAAGAATCTCAAATGGCTGAGAAACATTTCGAAATGGTCAACATTCTTTGCCATAAGGCAAATGCAAGTTAAAACTATTTTGAGATTCTATCTGACAACTGTCAGAATGGCTAAAATCAATAACATAAATGACAGTTCATGCTAGTGTATTCATGTGAAGCAAGAATACACTCCTTCATTGATGATGGGAGTGAAACTTGTACAGACAATATTGGAATCAATATGAAGGTCCAGCAGAAAATTGGGACTCACTCTACCTCAAGAAGCAGCTATACCACTCCCAAGCATGTACCCAAAGGATACTCACAAGGAAACTTGCTCAAACATATACATTGTGTCTTTTTTCATAATGATGATAAATTGAAAACAACCTAGCTGTCCCTCAACCAAAATATGTATAAAGAAAATATGGTACCTTTATACAATGGGCATTGCTCCTCTGTTTAAGAAAAGAAGAAAAGAAAGAGGAAAAAAGAAAAATGTCACCATGAAATTTGAAGGCAACTGAATGGAACTAGAAAAGAAAATCATCCTGATATAGTTTCCCAGAATGAGAAAGATAAATATGGTATATACTCACTCATACGAGGATATTGCTTCTTTAATAAATTATAGCCAAACTACAATTATTAGACCGATAGAGATTAGATAAAGAGGAAGAAATAATTGGAAAATTTGGGGATCTCCTTGGGAGATAGAAATAGAGAGATTTTATAAACAGACTGGGTCCAGAGAGATTGGAAGCAAGGGAATCAGATGTGAGGGAGATGTGTTTAAGGGAGAGATTAAGGGGAGAGATGGCTGGAATTGGAGTGACATTTTGGGGGTGATGTGGAACCCTAGGGCAATGGAAAATTACTGCTATCTATGAAGGTGATCTAATGAGCATGCCTGGCAATGGGAATTTGGAGTCTCAACTGCCAACTCTTGTAGCCAGAGGAGACATCTAATGGCAGGACTACATTCAGTTGAGTTGTCTGGGGTAATCCATGGAAATCCCCAAACAACTTAGGCTGTTGCTAAACAAAACAAAACAACAAAAAAAACCACAATAGGTTGTACTCCACAAATTGGCAGTGTGGCCTCATTGCCAAGTAAAACATGAACAAAATTAATTGAAAATGAAGAATTTGAGCTGATGCATACATGAAGTCCTCACCCATATGTTTTAGTTTCTTTTGTGTAGAAATCTCTCCTGCCTACAACTTAATGGTGGTGCAGAACTTGTGGGAGTACAATAGCCAACAAATGTCTGATTTAAGGCTCACTCCACAAGGAGGAACTCATAATTTGTATAAGCAAGAACCAGACCCTAGATAACCTAGAGAACTAGGGTAAAAATCAAAGAAACTGGTAATAAACAATACAAACAAACAAAAATCAATCAAGAGATTCCAAATGATTTTCTATTAACTCATAGGTGAGTGCCTTTTCCTGTCATCATTATAGAGGCTTCCACCAGCAGGAGATGGAAACAAATGCAGAGATCTATAGCCAGATTTTTTTGCAAAGAGTCTAATTGGAGATCTTCACTAAATCTCTCCCCTCTGGGCTCAAGCAATCTTACAGAAGAGAAGGTAGAAAGAAAGTAAGAGCTATAGGACATAAAGGACGGTGGGAAAACAAGGCACACTTAATCACCTAAGCAAGTCACATATGAGCATATATATACATATATATGAGAGAGTTCTACTTCTTCTTCCTCCTCCTGCTCCTCTTCCTTCTTTCTTCTCATTCTTTTTCTTCTTTTTTCCTTTTACTGGGGTACCATATCCAACTTCAATATAATAGTTTTTGCTTCATTTAATTATATTTCATTTTGTCATACTTCATTGTCATTCCTTAGAAGCCTGTGCTTTGCTAATGAGAGATAGAAAAGAAGAGGATTCAAAGAAGAGGGCATATGCGGATAAACTAGGAGGAGAAGAAAGAGGGTAAACTATAATCAGAATATATTACATGAGAAAATATAACTTCAATAAAAGAAAAATAATGGTGAAAACATAAAGGGATTAATTATACTAAGAAAACAAAAACATGAATGATGTGAATTTAATTGGGATATATTAGTTCATGTATTGTATTTATTTTTATTTCTTTTTAGTTCAGGAATTTAAAAATCACAGTCTCGTTCTCATTTTATTTAAATGTGCAATGATTATTTTTTAATAAAAAATGGTTAAATAAAGAACGAAACCTATGTGCCCATTAATTAACATTTTAAAGTTTATTTGTATTTCCTTTGCAGCCTATGATGGGCAGAGGCAAAATATGCTGTTGTTTCACATTTCTTCTTAGAAAAAAACTCCAAGCTATGACTTTAAACTGTATGAGGATGATGAATGATACATAAAAGCATGGATTGAAACACTCAACAACTGACTATAGCAGATATGTGATTTTTAAATTTCTGTGTATATACTAGTAATTAATGAAAGTTTCATTGCTATTTCAGGAAATTGTAGCACCGATTATCTTTTATTGTTAATTCGCCTCTGATTAGGAATCATATTTCTATGTTATGGATTAGCAGTCCCTGACAGACCTCCTTAACCAGTGAAACTTAGTGCTACTAAGTTTGCTACATTGTTATCTTTGACACAGTAAGAAAACTAAATTTAAATCCTTAGAGACCAAAGAGCACCTCATTTGAGATTCCTCAATTGACATGTTTCATGCAATTCTACTGTGTGTGAAATGAATACATATTTCTGTTCGTGTATTCAATTAAAATGGTGAACACTTAAATTTAAAAGCAAACTCAGAGTCTTAGTAAAAATTGTATTTTGTTACATGTTTATAAATGATCACTTGATAAGGAATGACAGACTTATTTATTCATATAGTTCAATGTATGCAAATATGCAGATAATTTGCTTCAAAAGACCTATACCAGGATGATCATAATATCATTGTTTCATATAGCTGAAGACAGGAAATCATTTAAGCTTTAGACTTCTTTAAATCAATAATAACAACTTTATTCTCTAGGAAGGATTTCATGCTTTCTTGCCTTTTATCATAGCAATATTTGAGGAAGTAAATGAACTTGTCTTTCCTCCTGTTTCTATAAATGAAATTTGAACCATACCTAAGATACTGTTTCATGCCTAGACAGGACCCAGAGGCAGAGAAACTGATGTTGTTCAACATTACCAGAGTTTCTGTGGATTCTACATGGTGAGTGATTAATTTAGCTCTATGTCAGTTTTTATTTCCCTAAATATCTCTACATGTTTATCTTGTTATTTTGTTGTTATTTTGGTTATTTTTGTTTGTTTTTATGAGTGTTTTCCCTGGGTATTTAGCTTTGAAAATTTGAAATTATGGGTATTTTATTACTTTTTTTTTTGATTCAACTGTTGAGATCCGGATGATAAACACCATCTCTTTCGCAAGCACAAATCCTGATTTAGATGTAGCACTATGACATCAGGTAAGATTACTTGGGTCTTCATAGCTCGTAAGCCAATCAACAAATTCCCTCAATCCAGACTTAGTCATGTTGACTACCAAAATGAGCGTTTGCAGTGGAATAATCCTCTTGTACACTGTAAAGATTTGTCACTCAAATTGTTTAAAAAAATGCTGATTGGGCTTTAGCCGGGTAGAAAGTATAGGTGGGGCAACTAAACTAAGGGTGATGGGAAGGAGAAAGGTGATGACAGAAGTCACTGGCCAGAGTAAAAAGAGTATTTTTTAATTAAACAAAAAGGGAGAAATGCTGTGACACAATCCTCTTGTACACAGTAAAGATTTGGCACTCGATATGCAGATAGAAGAACTCAGATATTCATATCAAAGACACTGTTTGCTTTGCTTTCTCTGCTCTCTCTAGTAACTCACTAAACAATATGTAAACAGCAGTGAGTAAAATTTTAAAAATTATTCTTGAAGTAAAACCAGAGACTTGTGTCTCTGTCTAAAAATACCATCCTTTCCAGAAACCTGTGATACACACAGCTGCAGTGGTCATGACAATATACATAAAACAATAATATTAATAACTCTAACATTTCCCTGAAGACAGTACACAAATGTGAAATATCTGACCACATTAGCTGACACTGGTTCACATTTCTCCAACATAAAAGTATTTTTTATGTCACAGCTAATAGACTTCATTATAATAGATTCCTAAGAGTGCTAATAAATATAAAATCTTGATAAATGTATATTAATGTCTGATGAGTGACATGACTGAGAGTTGCATTTGAATATATGCTGTGAGATTATTTGTTGGAGCTCAGGCAGGTATTTGTGGATTTGAACTGGGAATGTAAGCCTGTGTTTTATATGCAGGGTTAGAGCTCCCAGGATCAGAGCTCAAACTGATCAGGGCCAGCCTGTCAGAAGCCAAAAAAGCTATGGAGGAGTTGAGGCAGGAAGCTGCAGGCAGCAGTAACTCAGCTGCTTAGTAGGCAGGACCAAGTCACATAGGTGCAGGGCAGTAGGAAATTGCAAAGACTCCACCACAGGCTAGCAGAGACAAACCTTGCACAGCTGAACCAGATGAGTAATTGAACTATGGAAGGGTAGTTCATACTGTGTGGAATGAGAAAAGGCCACGTGGGGGAGGGGTTGAGCAGGGCCCAGCAACAGCATGGTCTCAGGCCATGTGGGCACATAGCTCACCAATTTCTTGGAGTACAAAAGACATCCATAATAACCAGGAATGGAATATAACTAAGGTTTATTTATTTGGGGATAAACTCACAGTAAGGGTCGCTATCCACAATCCTCTGCGTGCACTGGGAACTGGAACTGAATCCAAAAGCAAAGATGGTTGCACACGTTTTACACCTGCATTTATTGTAAATGAAACTATGATCAAAGTCAGGAATAAAATGACTTCTGATAATATTCTACTTGATTTATAGATGAGAACCTTGCTCAGTCATTGTAATAGAAGCCCCCTGCTGTAGCAAATAGGAACAAATACAGAGAGAGATAGCTAGACATTACACAGTAAGGAAAACTTCAGCACACTTGGCCTTAACTGATATGATTCTACCAAATCCCTCCCCACAGCACTTGAAACCACACAAAAGAGGAGGCAGAGTTTAAAAGCCAGAAGGATGGAGGATACCAAGGAAAGCATGTCCTCTAGAGAAACAGGATCTCTTAAAAGTAAGAACTTACATAGACCGAGGGTCTCCCTAAGTCTAAATCAGATGGGGTCCTAGAGCTGTAGGAGAGGTAACACAAGCCCCAATCCCTAATTCAGAAGTTATTTTCATTTAATTACCACTTGTAGATAAAACTTAGGTTTCTTTTCTTTTTTCTTTTTCTTTTTTTTTTTTTGAGAAACTGGAGATTCAGTTTTCTCCAAAGTCTCTCTGAAAAACAACCAATTCTTACATTTTAGATGCATGTGCATCAGTAGATGGTCAATAGAAAACAACCTCATTAGCATCTTTGTAGGTTTCTCATCTCAGGGCTTTTTTATTTTACCTTTTTGAAATTTATTTTTAATTTATATGCCTCTTTCTCTTCTCTTCCCTCCCTTCTCTCTTTCTCTTCTGGTACTTTGAACATAAAGTATGTGAAGTAAGCCACCCATTTTTGTGTTGTTGTGGCATGCATGAGTAATGAGAATGAGTGGCTCTTTGCCTCCACATTTGTTTCATATGACTTTTTTGGTCTATTTTCTTTCTGTTTGTTTTGTCTTTTGACAATGAGTTTGTTTTGGTTTGGTTTTATTTTATCTTATTATTATCCCTTAGAATTCAGTTTGTTTTCTGTTCTTTTTTTTTTTGAAGCCATTGACGTTCAGTTTATTAAAAGGGGGCATTATTTAGAGACAACAAATGTCAAGGAGTAGTATCCAGACCTAGAATCCTGAAAGATCCATTTGCTTTTTTGTTTTCTTAAATATTTTTATAAAATCTATCTTTTCTCATTTTACATACCAATCCTAGTCCCCACTGCCTCCCCTCTTCCCATTTCATTCACCTTCCCCTCCATTCTACCCACCATTCACTCCTCAGAGAGGGCGAAGCTTTCCATGGGGAGTCAGCAAAGTCTAGTGCATTGCTTTGAGTCAGGAACAAGGTCCTCATTACATCTGGGCTGATCAAGGTATCCCTTCAAAGAGAATGGGTTCAATAAAGCCAGTACAAAAAGTAGGGATAAATTCTGGTCCCACTGCCAGTGGCCCCACAATCTATCCCAACCATACAACTGTCACTCACATTCACAGGGCCTATTTTTGTCCTGTGCTGTTTCTTTCCCTGTCAGGCCATCGTTGGCGGGCTCCCATTTTCACAGGTAAGCTGTTTCAGTGGCTATCCCTAAAATGGTCTTGAATTATTTGCTCATATTCTGACTCCTCCCACTCTTTGCCTGGATTTTGGGAGCTCAGCCCAGTGCTCCCAATATATATGTTTCTCGTAGGGTACTCCTTGTTACTTAGCTTCTCTGGGGTCATTATCCTTTGCTTTACAGCTAGTATTGACTTATGAGTGTGTGCACCCATGCGCATCTCCCTGGGTCTGGGCTATCTCACTCATGATGTTTTTAGATAGTTCCATAATTCGCACGCTGGCTTCAATATGTTTTTTTTTTTTTAATCTCTGAACACTACTCCATTGTGTAAATGAACAAAATTACATCTTGTTCATTCATTCCTTGGTTGAGGGGCATCTAGGTTGTTTCCAGGTTCTGGCTATTACAAATAATGCTGTTATAAGGCAGTGATAAGGGGAAAGTTCATAGCACTAAGTATCAGTTTATTTTCTAATGAGAGACAAAAGTTGGGTGGATCTTGATAGGAGGTGGGGAGAAGAGGAGGTGAGAAAAGAAAAGGAATAATAAATTAATATCATGAAGTACTATGTGGAAAATAAGCTTTCAAGAAAAGAAAAAATATGCTCTTCTTATATCATTCATATTTTCCAATATTAACTAATTTAAATTGTATCATGTATTGATAAATTTATTCTTGTATGCTAATCTTTTCGATCACCATCAGATCCATCACATTTATGAGACAGTTTCAAGTTTAAATTATGTTATTGTCTGTTACTTATATGTTTAAACATTTCAATATACCGGTAAGGATGTTCCTATGCAAACCTTTTTTATAGTGTTTGTCTTTGTGTGTGTGTGTGTGTTATGATTAACATTAAAACTACAAAAACTCAATTCAAGCAGTCCTTCTTTCTAATATATTTGGTCTTCATTCATTTATTTGTATGGGAATAACTTCTTGAAATACCTTTTGCCTTCAGAAACTGAAGTACTGCCAGAGTACACAAGCAATGAGACCATTTAAAACTGTGTACTCAGCCTGGTTTGTTTCTATGTGACCAGCTTGTGAAGCTTTCATTTGTCTTTAAGAAAAAAACAAAACAAATCTTACAGAGCTTAACATCTCCTATATATTCAGATTTTACAAACCACCTAAAATGCCTTCACCTTCATTCTTCAATAATAAATAATGTACACTTCCATGACACTAATAAAAATTATAATGTGTGTGTGTGTGTATGTGTTTTTGTGTTGTGGCAATTATTTGCTGAAAGCAAAAATAAACAAAAAAATCTGAAGGAAACCTTAAAATATCATTCATATAAACCATTGGAAGGAATCTATGTATATGCAATTTTACTTCTGTTTGTGGTTTCTGGGTGTTATTTTACTGGGAGTAGGAACCAATAAAGTAATTTCTTGCCTTAAAAGCTCTGGAAAAGCATCAATTAAACAAAGACAGTCTTTTTTGAGACAGGGTTTCTCTGTGTAACCCTGTCTCTCCTGGAACTCACTATGTAGACAAGGCTGGTCTTGAACTAAGAGATCCTCCTGCCTCTGCCTTCTGAGTGCTGGGATTAAAGGGATGCACCAAAACTGCTTGTCTAAATAAAAACATTATTAATTCCCTTTTCATAGTATGATGTCTGTGCCATATGACAAATATAGAATAAAGCTGTTCATCAAAGACAGATTAAAAACTCAGAAAGAGAAGAAAAAAATTTCAATTTGAGCCATTATCGGGCTAGATGACCCCGATAAGAAGCCTCTTTTTCTTTGATGAGGCACGGTTGCACATTTTAAAGTCATAAACACAAGAGTATTGTCTTGAGAGAATGAGGAAATTCAACCTCCAATTCAGATTGTAAACAATATCCAGTCTTGCTGGAAAGACCAGCCAATCCACTTGCACTGTAGATTGTACACTTGTCTGCTCCAAAACTAATAAAGGCTATAATGAAAGCATTTCTTTAATACGTGGAGGAACTATTGGTGTACATGACTACTGCTCTACATATTATATTACCCTGATTGTATTTATTTGCTAATGGCCATGGAAGAAATATTTCAGAACATATTTTATCATTAAAGTTAATTCAACTCTGAAGCAGTTTTCAGTTCAACCTGGTGACATTTTAAAACTGTTACCCTTTTTATTTAGAAGGAGGTGTAAGAATATTGCAAAGCAATTACCCCATTTTACTGAAAGCATAGATAAAATTTGTGGAAACTCACTGCTGTCATGACTAATTACTGTTCAGCATTCATTATATCAATATAATCTTAGATGGCTCCTTGAAAGACTGACTTTCCCAAATTAAATCATAAAAAGGTTGTCTTCTTACAGTTTTGGGAAAATGCATCTATCCACATGCCATTGCATTATTGAATATTTCATAAAAGTACAGTTCAAAGTGGGTTCTATACTGTTATCTATAAAACATGTAAATGTACTTTTCAAAGTATGTCATTGGAGCAATTTTTAGAAATTTTCTTTAAAGCTTTATGTATCTTATATATTTTATTCATTCATTTTTATTTCCAAAATCCCACTGACTCACACTATATTCAAAACCAATAAATAGAAATAAAAACTGATGGATAAATCTGCACTTTCTATTTTGGTAGTATGAGTGTAAGGCACATAGGTGATTTCAAATGTTCATTGTGTAGATTTTCAGATGGGTTTCTGTGGACATGGAAATAGTCTTGAAGAAATTAATACAGTGATCAATTTAATAACCTTGTGTGAAAGTGAGATTAAAAGTCTTTTAAATAAATTGATAGAAATTGAATAAGAAAAAATGATATATCTGAAATTCTTTCTATTATGCATAATAATGAGGTAAGAATATTTTAACACAGGATTTCATGGTGCCTCATTTTCTACCTACTGCCTATATGGAGTAAATTTAGATATGTTTAGTATTTTTTCCTCCTCTGTTACACATGCAAATTATCATTTATTTAGTCATAACATAAATATACAACCACCTCTATGTCATCTGGAAATAGTATTATCATCTTAAAATTTACATTTTTTTCTCAAAATAGACAGCTATTAAAAATCCAAATGTCTTGAGAATGGGTGTTTACAAAACCTAGTGTCTCAAGTTGATGTGTTTGTATTGATCCTTCTACTGCCACTTAACAACTTAGATAAACTCTAATTTAGACCTCATCGATCTGAGTGCTGATATGGAAAATATAGTGTCAGGTACATATTCAGATAGAATCCTACTGCAAGGTCATGAGTTGACTGAGATATCATTTTCCTTTAGCTAAAAGTTGCTGATCAGTTTTTCTGCTGTCTGATGAAATCATCTGTTTACTTACTCTTCCTTTCTCTTTATGAATTAATATTATATTTCTCATATTTCATTTGCTTTTTTTGTACATACAATTAAAAAATGATTTGGGTTACCTTTACACAGATACAAATGAACAAATTAGAAAACATTTATTGACATAGTTTTCTTGTCTGAGTCATATGAATACATGTAATCCTTTTAAATTGAAATAATATTTAGTCTAATATCATAATGATAGGCAAAGTTATTTGTATCTATTCTTAGTTTTTGAGAAAATTTTACATTTGAGTATACCATTATATGACCTCTTCTGTTCTCTCTCCCTCTCTAAATTACTCTCAATAACCTCCACTCCAACTCTAATTCATGAATATTTTTGTAATTGTTAAGGTTACACTTATATTGATACATATTTAACCAATTTAGTATTGCTTCTCTCTATATTTTTTAGTGTTACACATGCACACAAAAATATGATTATTCTGTACACTAAAGTAAAGCAATCAATAGTATGAGGTGGAAGCACACAGAGTGGAGTGGAATCTTGGCCAGTTGTACATCTGATAAAGGATTAATGTCAGTATCATAAAATGAACCCCCAAACAAGTCAATAAATTATAACTGGCCTATACTTCTGAGCACAAATTTCTCAAAAGAAGGTATAAAAATGGCCAAGAAATAATCAAAATATTAGACATTCTTGACAGTCAGTAAAATCCAAATTTAAAATTCCTTGATATTTAATCTTAGTCAATTCAGAAGAAAACAACTAAGAACAAATTCTAGTGAAAATGTGGGGAAACTTTTTTTTTCTGTTAGTGTGCAAACTGGTGCAGCCACTACGGAAACAATTATGGAGAATTCTCCAAAAACTAAATTTTTATTTACCATAAAACCCATTTACACCACTCCTTGGCATGTGTTCAAAGTCTCATTATCCTGTCACAAATGTATTTGTTCAGCCACATTCAATGTCACTCAATTCACTATACCTAGCAAATAGAAAAAACTTAAACATGCTTCAAAGAATAAATCCATCATGAAAATGTGGTACCTATATAAACTAGTATTCTATTTACCTATAAATAAAAGTAAGCCATAAAATTTGTAAGACAATAGACGAAACTAGAAAATATTATATTTGAATGAGATTACACAAACATAGAAAAATTAATGCTGTATATGTTCTCTTCTTTATAAATTAAAGCTCTGAACATTTATATTTAATTTAGACTGAAGTAATCACTGATGTAAAGTGAATAGAGGGGTGCCATGACATCAAAAAGGGGATAGAGAGAAAGATATTAGATACCAGGCTATGATTAGAGAAAGGGAAAAAAATGAGTGGCTGGCTTAAACTGGACTAGATTCAGGAATGGTGGGATGGAAAGAAAAGAAAATTAGGGATGCTTGGAAAAAACACAGAGAAACATTGTTTTAAAACTTATTCAAAATTCGTGCATAAAACATATACCATAAACCATACCTAATTTTTACTCTGAAGTCCAAGGAACTTGGTACACTATTTAACATTTTTCCAGTTAAGCAATTACTAAAGAATTACAACTAAAAATCATTCTAAAGGTTTTATGGTGATATTTCTTAAATTGGAGTTCTACATAGCTTCCAGAATTTTTCATTTGGCATTATATAACTGTCATGGGAAATGTAATGTAGTATTGGGAGCCACCTGCACATTTACCTTGACAACTGCAGTGATGTGTGATGCTTTCAGAAGAAATGGATTCTGTAAGTGGTCTCGCTTGCTCCCATTGTTCATATATAGATGTGTCTTTCTTCATTCACAACATAAATTTGTTGATCCCGTCACTCTGAGTACCCTCTGGGGACTTTCCCAATCCATTACCCCTGTGTTTCGTGGACCTTCATCTGTCTTATTTTCACGAGCTACCTCCTAGGCACCCATAAACATCAAGCTCCTGCCTTTTAGACATTACGGAAATAAATTAAAAACAGTACTCACTTTGGTCCTCCACAGGTGCCTATGTCATGACATGTCGCTTTTCTCCTATAACATAATGGCCTATTCTTGTTATTTATTTATCTTAACTTTTAGATTACTCCTCACATCTGAAACCTGATGTGAATTTTTTTACCACTGATTTTCATAATATTCCCGATAACTGTAATTTCTAACAAAAGATACATTTTTAAAAGTTATAAAGAATTTGTTTATTGATGTCCATATACAAGCGTCTCCTCAGTTCACATCCCCAGGCTGTACCTCCTTTAATCTTCATCATAAGAAATGACTCTGTTTTAAGTTCTGGGCCCCTGATATCTGCCGTACAGAGGCCTGTCAACTAAAACTTCCTTGCTAGATCCCAGCCTCCCTGTTTACTAGCTGTTTTGCTAGAGCTTCCATAATAAAACTTCCAAATACTCAAAAATGCTTGGGTTGAAATCAGGCATGGTTTCAGAATTTGCTGATAGAGGACTGAGAACTGCAGGTACTGTGTCCTTTGAAAGCATTCAGTACTGAAAGAACAGAAATGTTTTATAATTGGTTCATGTCATCTATTGGACACTGGGCAAGACTGTTATTGAACAAGAAAAAATAGTTTTTGCTTGTGATATGGTAATTTTAATTTTGTTTATTATAATATTCAGCCTGTGTGAACACATCTTGTGTAAGTCTGAATGCTCATCCTTTGTTACAACTCAAAAATCTTCATTTGTTCCATATATTTATAATTACTATAATCATTTACCTGCTTAGATAGTTGAGAAAAAGTTAGTATTATATGTATATTATATATATATAATTAATATATATTGCTCATTTCTGAGCAATTTTTTAACTAGTCTTTTATAATCTTTACATTATTCTATTTTTATATTTTTCTGCATGACTTAAATTTGCGTTCTCTTTTTTGCTTTCTTGGATCACTATTATTCAAATTTAGAAGCATGACAAGATTATTCATTGAATGTGTCAATATCTTTCTAGACACACCTGAAAAAATTCCCATATCTACAGATATGTGGTAGTAAGAGAATACTCATTTAAATAACATAGACAAGTAGTGATAAATATTACAGCTTAGAAAAACTGTTTTGCATTGTTTCTATAGCAATAGTTTAGCTTTTCCATAATTTAAAATATGAATTTAATGATGTTGATTATGTTGATGAAATAAATTTTCTTCATATGGTAAAATAAATATGTTTTAAATTGTCATATTCCATTACCTTAGACAGTAGGTTTTTCTACCATAGAGATTTAAAAAATTATAAACTTATGAAGATATAAAAAATTATAACTTATGAAGGCTGCTTAGAAATTTTCATTGTATAATATAAGCAATAAAGTTAAGAAAAATAACAGTTTTTAACTCAGTCTCTGGAAATATTACCAAATAAGAGAGATAAACCAAAACTTCCATAAAACACTTCTTTTTATTTATTAGAATCATTCAAAGTAGTATTTTGAAGTAGCTTACAAATTTAAGATAGACAGAATGGTGTTTTCTTTTTGGTGTAGATGTTTGAATTGTTCTTTCTAAATAGTGTGCATCTCCTGTGCTAAATCCAACAGTTTTGTAATAAAATAAAAGATGTGTATGTGTGTATGTATGTATTTGCATGTGTTATTGCAAGAATGTGTGCATGCATGTGTGCTTAAGACATGAGGGAGAGAGAGAGAGAGATTATATTCACTATAAAGTCAAATATGGCTGATGTTTCTTTGTTGAGTTTGCCCTCTAGTGCCATACTTTCTTATTCTCATCATGGTTCCATGTTTACCTTTTAACTCCTCTGGATTATATATTCTGAATAGAAATTATAAATGTCTAGATGTTACTTAGTATAGGAATGATAGTGAGAAGATAACAGAAAATGGAATGATCTCTAATCCTTATAGTTCCATAGAATTAGCATAAGAAAAATGGCTATCCTACCAATCCAATCCTCAAAAATCTCTAATACAATAAAGTCTTCACAAATCTTGAAAGGACAATTTCAACTTCTTATGAGAAAACAAATAAACAAACAAGTCCAGAGTAACTAAAACATTCCTGAACAATAAAGTAGTTGCTGGAAGACACATTATTCTTGATTTCAATATATGCTTCAAGGCTATAGTAATAATAATAATAATGACATGGTATTAACTAGAATAATAGTCATGACTCACTTAAAAATTAAAGCTTGCTTTGTAGTTACTTCTCAAAATATAAGCATGTTGTTAAAAAATTCAGAGTTCATGTCTCATGTTAGAAGCCATATGGTATAGAACAGAAAGAAGAAAGAATTTAGAAAAAATTACTTTTCTTCATACCTATTTTTGTCTCTATCATCCTTTCATTGAATAATTGAATATATGTCAGTATAAATAATGTTTAAGTTTTCCACAATGAATTTTCCTGCAGTAATCCCTAAAGTTTCCAGGAAGAAGATGAGGCCCCACCACAATGACTCCACCCAGTTGATACAATGTCATGATATTGACAGCACTATTTTAAGATCTGTTTTGGGTACCTGCTGCTCAGGATGGTTCCAACTTGGTTAGCTGAAATGGTGCCCATTGTTACAACATTCTGACCTGAACTCTAAATAGCAACCTCAGGGAAACACTTCAAATATGCAGAGAATATTTGCAATTATACAAGACAGTAATCTTGAAAATTAACCATCATTTTACTTTCATAGAATCCCATAGAAAGAACATCGTCCCCATGACAGTCTAGAAGACGATGTCTCCTCTCCCTACAAAATTTGTTCTCAGGGTTAGGGTCATAATTTAGGGGTTGATTATAATTGGTATATGGTTGGGGTTTGTGGGATAAAATATATAGGCTCAGGGATCTTGTTGGAAAAAATGGGAAATTTAATGTGATAATAGATTAGTGTGAGTTTACTCACATTAATAATAACAATAAGTAAAAGAGTGAATATTTGTGAGCTATTATCCTTATGAAATTTACATTGGTATATATTCTTAGATATTGATACAAACTTAAATTATATTGTATATGTTCCTATTTTCATGTACAATATTTTATACCTAGACAAAGTCATATTGTATGTATGCATGTATGCTTCTACCTCTGCTTATGACATTTTGTATATTGATACAATTTTAGGATATATTTATCATATTGCAATATACATTTCTACTTCTGATCAAGATACTTATACATTGTTTCATTTTGAGGTCATTGTTTTCATTTTTTGCACAATTGTTTAAAGATTGTTTAATATTCTAATATGAAGTCATATTCTTTAAGTTATATAGGTATTAAGAATTATATGTCAATATTCATCTGTGTTTGCCATACTTACAGTTATACTAATCAGATTCTTTAGATATATAGAGATTGTATTGTGCATAGATAGGTAATCTTCAACCACTTCAAAAATCTGTGGAATATGGCATTTTAATAACTTATGGCTTTTGTTAACATGAGACATGATTACTCCTGAAAGCACCAATCTGTTTCCAAGAGAATGTTGAGCACTGAAGACACTCCTCTTGGAGCTTGTTTTCTTCTTGATAAAATTGGCCTTTGGGCAAGGAACTGCCCATTCATTGACCACTGACAAAATGCACGATGTCTGTATAGGAGAAGCAGGATACAAGAAAACATTCTGTCAAATCTTGCCAAGACAGTATAAAACAATTTTGAAAAATTTCCTGCCTTTGAAAATGGTCTATCAGTTACTATAGACCTTAGCCAAAGTTGTTTGCTACAACATTGCAAATGAGACTTTGTATGAGTGCCCAGGTAGCCAGTTGTCTCTGCCATTTGTTGCACATTTTGGAAGTTGGTTGATTGCACTACTTATTTAATCAAGTAATATTATTTACCTTCTCTGGTGGTCAATGGGGTTGAAGACTAGATAGTCATAGGTACTTTTGTCTCATGACTTGGTCAAGTTATTTATAATACATGACTTAAACTACTTAAGATAGCATAATTATTGAAGCATTTATCACATGTTTCTTGCTTGATATTGTTTATGCTGGTTTTAATTCTAATTTTTATACCTGATATTTGTTCTTATTGTATATAATTTTGTATTAGGCTTATAACTCTCTTATTTAAACAAAGTGGGTGGTGCTGAAGGAAATCCTGCAGCCAGTAGGTTTTAAGTTACCTGCCCACTTGGGCATGACCTCTTATAGTATAAATGCTGATGTAATGTGAGCATTCCCTCTCTCTTCTAGCTGCTGGAATTGGTTCCTGTTCCCCGTTTGTGCAGAGGACTGTGATTTGGGTGTCTACCCCTAAATAAATAACCCTTTATTATTCTCAATTCTGAACTAGTGTGGGATTTCTTTTTAGCATCAATCATCAATAGGAAGCATAATTATGATGGTTATCTTCAGGCCTAATTTCTCTTCTCTCTTTCTCAGCCTCTCACGCACCATGGACTGAAAACCATCCTCTACTGAATGTTTGTGCCAGTACCACATTCTACCCAATTTCATGAGGGCCATTGGCTCTTGTCTGAAAACCAGAAACTATGAAAGAAAATACGTCCTTTAGTTCTTAAGAGATTTATCAATAATATTCTAATATATATAAAATTTAATACACGTATTTTCTGTTCTTTATGAACTGTCAAATATTACATTAATATTTTCTGTAAACTTTCCAATTTCATTTTATTTCATATCAGTTAGCCCTGAAATTTATTTATCTCACAAAATTGCATGAAAACAAGTCACAACTGATGTGATTATTATCTTACACATATTTTCTTCATTGACATTTAGAACTTTAGGTGCTATATATATTATACCTAGCATGTATTGTGCTTCTATGAAATCTTTAAAAGAAAGAATACCAAAGAATTCACATGACAGGGTAAAAAGCAGAAAATCTCAGGTCTGTCCATATTTTCCAAAAATATGTGTGCCAGTTGAACGTAATGTAATTATCCCATTCCTTCTGTAACAGAGAATCTGCGATATATAATACAAAACTATAGAAAGTCTGGCTTGGCTATTTTATAAAATAATGATTCTAAAGCCAGAAACCAAAATATATACATTGGAGATTTTTTTGAATATCAGAAATTGGAATTGTTGTTTATGTCCTATTTACAAGAATCAAGTCCCCATTACGTATGCCATATTAAATTGGAGGTGCTTCTATTAGACAAACAATTTATGTTGTGGCATCTATCTGGCAAGTTAACTGGGAGACAAAGTCTTAGTAGTTGCAGGTTTTAGTGTTGGCTAGAGTGCCCTGGGTCTTGTCCTTTATCCTCTCCAACAGATGATACTAAATTTCTTGCATAAAATGAACATTTTAAGAGGTTGAGATTAAGCATATGTGTGTTCGCACAACCTAGATTTGTAATATTTACATAATGTTAGTCAAAGTATTTCATAACCAGATTCAGTAAGGAGAGGTAAAAGACTGAATAAATGACCTATTGAGAAAAATTTAACAGCATAATTCACCATTCACAAAATAATATATTATAACTGTTATTGCTGAGATTTTATAGTATTCTACATCTCTCTTCATATGATTTCTTATAATTTTTTTAAATTGACAATTATGAAAAAAGTGTCATAAATATTTTTCTCCCCAACTCTAAGTGCTTAAAACATTAAATATCAGTATATATGTCTAATATCTAGGAAGTATTTCCATTTTCTGTAGAGGGAGGAATCAACTGATGCTTGTAGAGAATTTCAAACTATGTTCTCAGTGTCAAGAACATGACTTAACATGTAATGGAACCTGATGTGAAACCTGAAGACCTGAATTCAATCTTTGGAACTCAAATAATAGGAGAGATGTGAACTCCTCTGATGTGAACACAACTGTTGTGATCCGTAGATGAAAACACACATGCATAAATAAGTAAATAAAATTGTGTTTAAATATTTAGACACTCTACTTTTTTCCTACTAGCCCCAAATCGTTTTTAATAGAACAAGACACAGGCAACTTTGTAGATGCTAAGTAAATATTCATGATGTTATTTATGATCACATATTATATAACCATTACTATTTAATTCTTAAAAGCACAAATAAAAAGGTCCAGAGCATTGTGATCTTTAAGAAAAGCTTCGTGTCCATACAAAATATTATATTTAAATCTAATTTAAAAGTCTAATTTAATAGAGTCACACAATTTCAGAACAAACCTCAGGAAAATTGTTATTAATGTTATAAGTAAAGTTATATTGAAAAAGAAATACTTAAAGTGATCAATAAAAAATGATTTAAAAGCTATTCTTTTTCTACAACTGTATAAGCTTTTAAAAATTAGGAAACAACCTTCCTCAAGATCGAGAAATACCAGTTTTGGGTATATACCTAAAGATACTCAATTGTACCACAAGGACATGTGCTCAACTATGTTTATAGCAACATTGTTTTTCATAGCCAGAACCTGGACACAACCTAACCTTGACTGAATAATGGATAAAGAAAATGTGTTACATTTACACAATGGAGTACTACTACACAGCAGAAAAAAAATGACATCTTGAAATTTGCAGGCAAGTGTATGGCTCTAGAATACATTATATTGAGTGAGGTAACCCAGACCCAAAAAGACAAATATTATCTGTACTCACACATAAGTGGCTTTTATACATAAAGTAAAGAAAACTAGCCTACAATTCACAATCCTAGAGAAGATAGACAACAATGAGGACTCTAAGAGAGACATAGATGGATCTAATCTACATGGGGAGTAGAAAAGGATAAGATCTCATGAATAAATGGGGAGCATGGGAACCATGGGAAGAGTTTAAGGGGAGAGGAGAGAAAAGGAGTGGAACAAAGAAAAATATATAGCTCAATAAAACGTATGTATGTATATATTTAAAGTTATTTGTATCAATTTGACAACATAAGATAGACAATAAACTATATAGATAATGATTATTGAAACGAATAAACTTCACTATGGTTGTCATTTTCAATATACTAATTCATTTGGATCTTCTATTTCATTCACTGTGAAACAAATTTTCTCCTATTTAAGAATATGTAAATATATATTCTTTCATATATATATATCACTCATTGAAATTGCACATGTTTATATAATTTTATTTAATAAATATGTCCTTTCATTTACTTTTATGATATAAGAGTCATTGCTTGCTATTTTTGCACATTTTTACAACTTTTTTTCTTTAAGCATCTTAAGAATGTCACAATATATATTAAAGACAGAAGCATATTAATTTCACCTCAATTTGAATATTAAAGATATCTCAGTAGTATTGTGCATTGACGTTGACATTGTAATTAGAATTCAGTGACATTTTAAATCCAATACAAATATTTGTGCCCTTAAAATTGTACCACGCATTTAAATGCCTAGGTTTTGTTAAATGTCTCTTTTGTTTCCATTTTGTAGGTCACTGAAACAATAGAAGGAAATTTACCAATATCAAAGTTAATTTTATCCTTTGAAGCTTATGCATTCAATCACCTATCTAATGAATTTCAGCCAACTTTGAGGATTTTCTGAGCCAAGGTTAAAAATCAAATGCATGTTAATACTAGGGATATGAATAAACACAACCATTTTACATCATTGATTGACTAAAATTATAACCAGAGAACATTCATATCATACTCTCTATAATTTTTTTCTTGCTTTGCCCAATTACTCTAACATTATCATACACACTCTGACTCTACATGTTTCTCCAACACACAACTACACATTTTGGAGTCCTTCCTTCTCTTAATGCTTGCCATGTGAAAAGTAGTGTATAGTTCCTCTTATTTATTTCCAATAGTAGAAATGAAAGATGATAATTATTGAGAAGTTATTGACATGTGTGCTGAACCTGAAGTGGAAGCAGAGGTTTACAGTATTGTTAGGTTATAAGATTAGATCACATATGAGTAAATTAAACTTGTCATAAATTACTGGATAGATGTCCTCCTCCCTCCTACCACATAGAGTCACCACTAGAAGGCACTGTATCCAAGAAGTCATTAGCAGGTGATACTCTAATGGAGTTTCTAGCTTCCCAAAGTCCAAGACGTGAATTCTGTTCATGGAAGAGCAGTAAGTCTCTGACTAGTGATTAAGGCACCTTATGAATGCTCTCCTTATCCTTTTTATAAAGTTGATACTTCATAATATTAAATGTTACACTCAGTGTCTGCTATGCTTAGGAAGAATAACTTAGAAGGAAATATTAGTTAAAAGACACAAACTTACTATTAGTGAGTAGCAAAATTTTCTATCAAGTAGAAGAATGGCTAAGGTTGGCAATGGGATGCCGAGTAATCCCCAATAACTAGAAGTCAGAACTTTGAAGATTTTCACAAAATATAGTATAAAAGTGGAAGCTGATGAGTTTGTTAAATATCCAGATTTGTTATAAGATATATTTATATAATTGAAAGAGCTCTTTATATCATACCCCATAAATATGCACAATTATTTTAAAAAAGTAAAACATTTTTTCAAATTGGATTTTTACTACATAATTTTTTGTAAGACACTTTTCAATATCTTTTCAATAATTATCACCTTTCATTTGTACTACTGGATATATTTAAGGAGATATTATATGGTACTTTTTACAGTACAAACCTTAATAGTCTGAAATAATGATCCACGCCAGGAAACAAACAGCAGGTAACTTTCTCCATCCATCACTGATTTTTTTTTCCTCCAAAGCCCAAATGAACTGACAAAAGAGATGTATCACTAGTGTGACAGAAACAAAATGCCAGCGTCAAAACATCACTAAAGACGTCTCCCATTCTGTTATTTAGATTCCATGCTCTCCTACTTTCCTGGGTGACTTTTCCCATCGACAATTGTTTCTTATGCTTCATCTATTATCTCCCAATGCATTCCTCCATGACAGAATCCTGCTGTCTTATATAGTTAGTCAATATTAACACAGGGCGTCTCAGCAACCACATTGTGAGAATGTGACCCTTGAAGAGATAGTCTCTCATCTAACTTTTCCCTGTAATCAGTAGAAAATGAGATAAAGAGCTTTCCCCAGTAATTAATTATAGACTATATGAACTTTTACGAAAGTTCCTGTGGCATGCCATGTAACATATAATTTTAAATTTTTTCTTACTCAGAAATGATTTGAAAATCTGAGACATTCTTAATCTTTGCATATAATTTAGGTCAAACCCCAAATAATTTCTGCACAAACAAATAATGCCTAATGATATCTCTTGTCTCTTTGGTAATTAAAATGGGTTCTTAAAAGAATACTTGCTGTGTTCTATGCATTCACTGAAGTATTTTATTGTGGTAAAAGAGTTGCTTCAAGGTGATTGTATCAGATGACCACTCCATTTCTTTTTAATTAGTGAACAGCCAGAGGTTTCCAGAAGAAAAGGAGCTTGCAGAAGTTCAGTCCGGTCCCTGTTGTGTTGTCTGAATAGGACATTTGGAGATTTCATGGTGACACCCAAGCCATTGTATGACCTCTGAGTGTTTCGACGTGGACCCTTTACCTGTCCCCCATATTGA
This sequence comes from Ondatra zibethicus, assembly GCA_004026605.1. NCBI lineage: Eukaryota > Metazoa > Chordata > Mammalia > Rodentia > Cricetidae > Ondatra > Ondatra zibethicus. Next base: position 19,855 of record PVIU01012028.1, on the reverse strand, counting down.
CTTTTTCCCATGCTTCCCCATAGCTGTGGTGAAAAAAGAAGGAGGAATAAGAGGAAGGTGTAGAGCAGGTGGAATACTCTGAAGAGAAAGGATATGGATGGGCAGGACCCCAATATCTCATTCAAAGCTATTTTCTCTATGGCCTTTGTTTCTTTCAACTGAGAGCCCTTACCTCTACATTATGCGACAACATAGGGGTCAAACCATTAATGCATAACCTGTAGGAAATAGGTTGAATCCTAAACACAATGGCAGCAGATTATTTTGCAAGAATTGTACAAGAATCAGAAATAATAACATGGTAAAGACTGATTTATCTTAAAGCTTCGTGATGTGGCTTACAGATGGACATTCTCTGTTTCTGTTATAGTGGTAAGGACTGAACTAAGCTCCCTAAAATTCAAGTTGGTGATCTAAGCCTTGGTTTGACTGTATTTGAGATGAGCTAGAGGTGAAGTTATAAATTACGGTGAAAGAACAACAAACCATTCTGATCTCCTTTCTTCGATTTCTAATGTCCAATTTGTTAGAAATGCAAATTTCAGCTGATTAAAGCTTGCATTGTTTTTCTCTTTGTCTGATAATTTTTTACACGAGATCCATAAAACTTACAGAAGATGATATGGTTTGGATTTAAATTTTTAATCAAAGAAATCATGTGTTGAATCCTTGCTATTCAGGCCGTGGCACTATCTGAGTGGTCATTTGGTCATTTTAACATTGAATTCCTCAATGTGTTAGTGCATTTGAATTTATGCTGAATAAGCTATTATAGAGCAGGACCTGACTGGAGAACATAAGTATCTAGGAACAGATTGGTAAAGGTATATTTTGGTCTTAGCCTTTTCCTGTCTTTGTTTGCTACCTAGTCACTGTGAGTTATTGGTATGCTTCAGTACATACAGATGTGGGGTAATGTTCAACACCAGCTCAGTTTCAAATCAGTGAAGCTAGTGGAACACAGAATGAAACCTATGAAACTGAGAGCTGATATTTATCAATAAAATAGAAAACATAGTACTTTGTAGCTATTATATTTCAAAACTTAAAATAAGTATAACTTTAGTTATAAAATTGTGTTTAGGAAAATGTGTTCATTTATCATAAAAACTAGTCCACTTTTAATATGTGTTTCATAAATTTTCTTTCAATTATTAATATAGTTATTTTATCTCAATAAAATGCCTGACAGAATGCTAGTAAATAACATCAAACGCTTCAAATAGTTTTTTTCTTATTAAAAAAAATCAATGACATTTTTCAATACGTTAAGTATTTTTCACAGCAATATTGTGCTAAAATTTACATAAAACTGTTATCTTAATATAATGGTTAAAACTGAAAAACATAAAGCAAAGAAAACCAGCCCACAAATCATAATCCAGGAGAACCTAGACAAGAATGAGGACCCTAAGAAAGACATACATAGATCTAATCTAAATGGGAAGTAGAAAAATTCAAGATCTCCTGAGTAAATTGGGAGCATGGGGACCTTGTGAGAGGGTAGAAGGGGAGTGGAGAGTCAGGGAGGGGAGGAGAGAAAAATGTAGAGCTTAATAAAAACCAATAAAACAAAACTGATAAATGTAAGTGTGAGCCAAGGCATAAACTTTTAACCATAAATTTATATTTACTCAAAACCAATACTTCAGACTATACAATAAATGCAATAAATTAGGGTAAAGCATGAAAGACATAAAGTGTTAAAATGAAATTCTGCAACTTTCACAACTTTATTGTCACCTATTTAGTGTGAAAAATGTCACTTTCAGCATCTTGAATTGGCAGTCATAGATATTGGTCATTGAAATCCTGGATAGGAATGTCTGTAAATAGCACACTCAGGTCATCCAGAGAGGAGAGGAGCTTACCACTGAACTCCACAGCTGAAAAAGATCCAGACAATTTTAAATAAGTAAAGGCTATAAAGAAATAATTGTTGTCGATATTTTGATATCAAGTCATTCCAACAGTAGATATTATTAATTCTAGGACCATCAAAATATCTATGTATTAACTATGCTAGGACTCCAGATTAATATGCTAAATTTATTCCTAATTAGATAGCATGCATTCAAAAGATGACAGCTGGCTCGCCTTCAAAAAAAGTGAATGCATTTTAGCTGATACATTGATTTTTTTTTTAAAGAAGGAAGCAAGATGACAGAATCTTGTGTTAAAGAACACTTCTCCTAGGATCAGAACTTACAGTAACTAAGTAGAGGAAATTGATCCCTAGAGGTCTAGACTCTAGTTGCTTTTTTTTTTTCATCTGTTACCTGTGATGTAGGCTACAAAACACTCAGATGAGGTTTGAATTAAAAGTTCCCATGAGTACAAACAAGTCTTCTTTTTGCTATAGTTTTTGAAATTTATACAGTTTTGCCAGTGATGGTAAAGCAAGAAACCCAACTTGGAAGGGTTGCCAGCTGTCTGAGTTGTCCCCTTAATCTTTTAAAGACCACAACTTAGAAAAGCTAGACTCTTAGCTTCAAAGGAGAAAAAGAATTTCAGAATTCATCAATATGAAGTTGAGTTAAGTTTTATTTTAATATAGATTTTAATTACAAGGGTTAAGAATTAGGTGGTTGGGAAGAAAATAAGGGACACTGTCTTAGTTAGGATTTCTATTGTGTTAAAAACCATGACCAAAAGTACCTAGGGAGGGAGACAGTGTATTTCAGCTTGGATGTGCAACTCAGAATTCACCATGAGAGAGCTTCAGGACAGAAAGAGAAGATAGAAACCTGGAGGCGGGAGCCTAAGCAAAATACATGGAGGAGTACCGCTCACAGACTTACTCCTCAAACCTGAGTGCAGGCCAATCTAGCAAGAGCCTTTTCTCAATTAAGCTTCTCTCTCCAGCATGTGTCAAGTTGACTAAATAAATCAGGACATAAACCAGGCAACATGGAGAACATCTTTATGTTCACCTGGTAAAGAATTTTCTTCCAAGATGAAAGGATGGTTCATTAAGCCCTGCTTACAGAATTTAACCACTTTCCTAGTCCAAAATCCGAGTGATACCACATTCCTCCAGAAATATGATGGTCGAGTCTACCACAGAAGTAGCCTACTTGCTGGTACCAAACTCTGTCGTACTTACTTTTCTACTGCAGCAATGAGACACCAGAACCAAAGTAACTTATTGAAGAAAGAATTTGCTGGGAACTTAGAAGTTTAGCATATGACCATCATGTTGTGGGTCACGGCAGAAGGCAGGTATGGCACTGGAAAAGTTACTAAGAGTTTACATCTGAACCACAATAATGAAGCAGAGATATCTTACTGGAAATGGCACAGGCTTTTCAAACCTCAAAACCACACCAGTGACACATATCCTCCAACAAAACCACACATCCTAATCCTTCCTAAACAAACAATTCAACCCACTGTGACCCTGGAAAGCAAATATATGTTTTCTAGGAACATTTTCAAAGATACAGCCACAAGTAACCTCATTTCCTGTAGGTATGTTGATTCGCCTTAAATCATGCAAAAGAAATAGAAGTAATAGTTTTCCCTTTAAGAAATGAAGTGTTGTTGGGAAATATTACTTTAAAGTGTGTTGCTTTAGTTTATGCAGCATTCCTTTAATTCTAGAAGTTGTGATTATTTGCTGTCTGAAACACCTGATAGTCCTAATAAAGAGCTGAATGACCAATAGGAAGACAGGAGCAAGGATAGGTGGTGCTGGCAGATAGGAAAAACTAGGAAGAGGGGAACAAGAGAACAATGAAGATAGGATGACATCATGGGTCACCCACCCAGCTACACAGCAAGTCACGAAGCAAGAAGTGGACAGCCTCAAAACCACTTTGAGATACCATCTTACACCTGTCAGAATGCTAAAATCAAAAACACCAAGGATGGCCTATGCTGGAGAGGATGTGGTGTAAGGGGAACACTCATCCATTGCTGGTGGGAATGCAAACTTGTGCAACCACTTTGGAAATAAGTGTGGCGGTTTCTCAGGAAATTGGGACTCAACCTACCTCAGGATCCAGCAATACCACTCTTGGGAATATATCCAAGAGATGCCCAATCATACTACAAAAGCATTTGTTCTACTATGTTCATAGCAGCATTATTTGTAATAGCCAGAACCTGGAAGCAACCTAGGTGCCCCTCAATGGAAGAATGGATAAAGTATGGAATATACATATACATTAGAATTCTACTCAGTGGTAAAAAACAATAACATCTTGAATTTTGCATGCAAATGAATGGAAATAGAAAACACTGTGCTTAGTGAGATAACCCAAACCAAAAAAGATGATTATAGTGTGTACCCACTCATTAGTGGACCCTAGCCATAAACAAAGGACATTAAGCCTATAGCTCACAAGCCTAGAGTAGCCAAATAGCAAGGTGAACCCAAAGAAAAACATATGTAGATCCTCCTGGAAATTGGAAGCAAACAAGATCCTCAGGCAAAAGTTGAGAGCACGGGGGTGGAGTGGGGAGTATGGATGAGGGTGGGGGTGGGGAAGGGGAGAGGGAGAAGGGGAAGGGAGAAGGGAAGGACTGGTGAGAGCTTGGAGGAGTGGGAGGGTGGAGATGGAGGAAGGGCAGATATTGGAGCAGGGAATAATTTATCTACATTAAGGGAGTCTGTTTAGGACTGGCAAGAGACTTGGCCCTAGAGGGGATGCCAGGTGTCCACAGGGATGTCCCCAGCTAGGTACTTGGGCAGCAGAGGAGAGGGTGCCTGAATTAGCCTTGTCCCATAGTCACATTGATGAATATCTTGATTATCACCATAGAAATTTCGTCCAATGGATGGAAATAGAGACAGAGACTCACATTCACATCAGAGAATGGACTGAGCTCCTAAGGTCCAGTTGAAGAGCAGAAGGAGGGAGAAGATGAGCAAGGAAGTCAGGACCACGAGGGGCTGCTCCACCCACTGAGACAATGTATCTGATCTAATGGGGGCTCACCAAATCCAGCTGGTCCTGGACTGAATGAGCATATGATCAAACCGGAAACTCTGAATGTGGCTGCCAATGAGGGCAGACTGATAAGCCATCGATAATGGCACTGGGACCTATCTCTTCTGCATGTATTGGCTTTTTGGGAACCTAGTCTATTTGGATGCACACCTTCCCAGGCCAGGATGGAGAGGGGAGGGTCTTGAACTTCTCACAGGGCAGGGTACCCTGCCCTCTCTTAAGGATGCAGGAGGAGGGAGGAGGGGTAGTGGGGAGCGGGAGAGGACTGGGAGAAGGGGAGGAAGTGCAAATTTTTACACTTTTATTAACGTGAATAAGAATCCCAAGAGGTGATCATAAATTCTGAAACACACCAGGTGAAACTGCCCCTAATTTAAGATAACTATTTTTTATTCCTAAGTCCAAATAATGCAATGTACCTTACCAAATGCCTTATACCTTATTTTACAGGAAGAATTAAGTAAGATAAATGATTAACAATTTCACATTTTCAGTTTATTTTATTTCTGTCATGTCAGCTCATACATCTATTTGTTTGTTTATTTATTTATTTATGTTTTTCAAGACAGGGTTTCACTATAGCTATCGAGGGAATTAGCTCATCACTAGATCTTAGCCAAAGGCTGAGAAGAGATCTGGAACTAGCTCTTGTAGATCAGGCTGGCCTCAAACTCACAGAGATCCACCGGCCTTTGCCTCTGGAGTGCTGGGATTAAAAAGGTGTGAGCCACCATCACCCAGCTATATACTTTTAAATTTTAAAGTCACTTATTTTTAAAATTTCCTCAGTCTTAAAATTATACCCTTTAAATAGTGCAATTTAATAAGCTACAGAATTATTCATTCATTTATGTTAGTCATTGTACATCTACCTGCAATGATTGTCTCTTGAGAAGTCCACACAATGCATTATAAAAATAATTATATTTATATAATTATAAAATATATAAGAATTATAATTATAAAATTATTTAAAAATTATAATTATAAAAAATAATTATTTTATATTATTTTATGCTCCCCCATCTTTCCATTTCTCTGTCTCTTTCTTTCTTTCCGTATTTCATTCTCTGTGTCTGTTCATGCTCATGTCAAAGTGTGACAAGTGTCATCACTATCCTTAATAAACTTTGCTTCACTTTGACTCATTAAGGCCGTCTTTTCTGTGGTATAATCAAGAGTCTAAGTTTATGTGAATGGTGGCCTGTGGTAAAGTATGGAGGGCTAAAGTTCTTAACTAGCTGTGCTAGACCCTGCTCACAACCTTTGATAATAATCAAGAAAATATACCAATCTGACTCTTCAAAAGTCATAAGAACTATCTACTGTCATTTATAGAATGCTACGAAATTAGTGTTATACTAGTATTGCCATATTTGTTTGCTGGTTTTTACAGAAATTTTACATGTTATGAACTATGTTTATTATGTAGGTTGATAAAATAGCAAGGTAGAAAAAGTGCCCAAGTATAATTAATAAGTTGGTAATGGAATGATTTGAAAACACCTTTATCAATTCATTTATTTCTCCTTTTTTTAAAATAAAAGTACAAAACATAGTAAACTTTCAGTAAGAATTGCCTTGAAATATTGGATTTTCAAAATGAAATAAAGATATGTATTGAAAAAATCAAATGGAAATAATAAAAGAAAAAGAAATAAAAAATTAAATGATTCAATACAAGAATATGTTGTAGGGTGCAGGCTTACAAAATACTCTAAAATGCATTAGTCATAGTAGAAGCCGAGATCATGTTCCAATATTTAGCTTTACTACTTACTGAAACACAACTTAATATTTTTAGCAAACACTCACATTATTTTATCAAAAATTAAAGAAAATCAAGGAATTTTTGGAGTACAGGTGAAGATTTTTGTGTCATTGGCTTTGTAAGAGTGTAGTCAGGATCATGGTTAAATCAAGGTTTCTCAAAGCTGCAGGTTTGATATTGTAAATAGCAGAACACTTGAGAAGAACAATAAATCGACATCATTCAGAGCATCCGAACACCTGGTACTTAGTGGCACACATGTAGAAGTCTAAATCCACCTCCTTTCCAGTTAATAACATCCCCTGGGCAGACATGAGAAACACAGCCTGTTGAATGTATGCATGCATTTAAAGATTGTTTTATTCATTTTATGCTGCAGATGGTTTGTCTCAAGATACTTCTTGTTAAGAACGAACAGGAGTTGGCAGGGTGATTTAAATACAAATGCAAAGGGAAAGAGCACAGATCTGCAAGGAGCAAAGAACATTTAGACTCCGATTATGTTCAGTAGGAAAATGGATTTTCAAGTGGTTACATTAAATAACATCAACATCAGGTAACAACTTCCTTTCGGTGGATAAAGAGGAGTTTCATGGTTTAGAATACATAATTATTTCGGTTCATTTCTTAGGACTGTGATGTTTAGGCTATGAGCTATTTAGTTTAAATCAGATATAGATTTTCCTTTTCTCTTATTGCTTTTGTGTCAATTAGTTATCTATGAACTTTGCCTACCTTTCCAAGAAGTATTTCTACTCACCAATTAAAAAAGATTCTTGAAATGGTGTAATATCTTCAGGCATTATGGAATAGCTATCCATTGCCCTTTATGTAGTAACATTTAAATGAAGTTGTATTTGTTCAGGACATTTTTTAGGAAAAAAATTATTGTCTGTCAGGGTCAACCATATTGATAGTTAAATCCACACTGATATCAATTCTCTGAAACAATCTGGCTAGCACAGCTGATCAACACAAAGGATATTTCCCCTCAAACAACCCCAGACCCAAGGCTGTACTCAACTCACACAAGATAGTTTAGGTTTTGGCTGCATCAAACATAATCTCTGACAATGGTGCATTTTCCAACCCACTTTGTGGCATCAAGCCATAAACACAGCTGCCATTTGCAGAACTTCAGAGAATGGTTTCAAGATTGCTGTAATCTGTGTTTTCCCAAGTTTCCATGACAATTAGATCCAAATAAAATATAAATATCTTTGTTTTCAATAAGGTTGATTTTATTCTTGGACAACAACCTTGATTTACATTGTGTGGGGATCTTAATAAAATGCTGGTTTGATGTTGGCAAAGCTTGTTACTATTCTAGGGCATTCTTCTTACTATTCTTCATTGTTAGGGTCCTCATCCATCTTGATCTTGTAAGACATATTAAATTCCCTACTCTAATAGGAAAATCTGGATGTAATCTAAATTATGGAGACTCATTCTGAATATAGTAAAAGTAACTCAGGGCTGAAAATAAAAAAATAATCCACTTAGATATTTTAGATGCCATTGAAAATCAGTACCTCAAATGTGTACTTTCTAATGAACAAGAGCTGTTTCTGTCATCTCACATTGTTATTTCTCGTTGCCTTCTTAACATTCTTTTCATTTAGAGAACATTTTGTTCTTCTTGCTTATTCCAAGTTATTTGCTAATATAGGAAATCAAGTGTTTTATTCAAAGTTTCCTGGTGAAAAAAGACTGGGTACTATTAATGATGATAAGTGGTTAAGAATCTCCAGCTTGTTAGGAATAGAGGTCTCACTGGTGATAAATGGAGAGGAAACATGGCAGCGGGCATGAAAACAAGAAAAGCTATTAGAAATATTCACTTGTACAACCGATAAGGTGCAACAGAGAATATGATACAGAAGGAGATTTCAAATCCCCAATTGAAATTCAAGAAGACACCCCAAAGTTGAGGTCATAGGAAAAAACAGGACAGAAGCAGCATTTCAGTAGATAATCTGCAAATGGTAGCTCTTGCTCAATTTAAGAAGTAGGCATATTGCTTTCAGTTTAATTATTTCTAAATGTTCACATGTGAGAGCTAGTGTTTGTAAGAGTGGGAAAAAGCTTTGCAAGTGTTTGTGGTGGTGATTAACCATCAGGGCTTTCTCTGTGTGAACAGGTATTTTCAACTAAAAGGATAATTTCAGAGACAATTAATCACAGAGTATTAAAATTAATCTGAATATTATTCAACTCATCCAGGAATCCAAGGACAATTATCAAACTAACTTCAAAAACATGCTAATTACGCTTCTAAAATATAACTTAAATATTGACTTTGTTTACTGAAAACATACAGAAAAATTATGCTTAAAAATACAATTAAATGGCATGTAACTTGACAAAATTTTTACCAGTTTCTGCCTCATGTTTGAGATATTAGGAAGTATTTTATATTTTGACAAATTTTTGGTAGTTATCTCTTAACATTCTTTGAAATTTAATGAAAAAAATTTTCAAAATCCCAGTACATCTATGGACAAAAGGTTTCTGAAATTTCTATTTGATGGAATTAAGTAAATGCAAAATGTCTATAATATCCTTTTAATTGCTTTTATGTAATCCACAAACATGATTTCTCCAAAGTATTTGGTGAAACATATTTAATGATTCATTTTTGCCAACAATGTTGGACAAATAGACATTACTTTTATAACTATGTTTTATTTTAATTACGTGTGAACTTATATGTGCGTGTATGTGCATGTTTGAGTACAGATGGCCTTGAAGTCCAGAAGATGGGCACTGAATCGGCTGTTTCTAAGGTGTCTTGATGTGTGCACAGGACCTGGGTTCAAGTCTTCTGCAAGAGCCGTAAGTGCTGCTCTTAATCCATCTTTCCAGCTCCAAGTAAATATTTACTAAATAGTATTTTAGAAATAAAAATTGCTACAAACTTTCCAAGGCCTGCTAACATAAGCCTGCTAACATAAATCTGCCTCTCATTCACAATGTCTCCAACTTTCCCTTGTTCACCAGGCTTCTCACTACATGGTAAAGATGCAGACATCATTCTACCTTCAGACTGCTCTTGCGTTGATAATTACTGCTATGCTTTATATCGGTTAGGTTGTCTCCTGATTTAAATCTTTTCTCAGATGCCACATTGTTCATGAGCTAAACCTGACAATTCCTTTGAAATGTTACACAGTCCACTGTGATAAATTCTTTTTGTCTCCTGCTCTATTACCCTCCTTAACACTTGCTTCCTTCTTCACATCACAGCACAGTTTAGGTTTTCTTTATCTGTTTTCTCTTGATCACAGTTGAGATAAATAAGGCCTTCACTCTTGTTTCCCATTGCCTACGCAGAGTCAAGAATATTTCACTATTAATCATCCACTTACTATATTTCTTTTAATGGATTCGATCCATGTACGCAATACAATCACATACAATTACAGAGGCTCAAATACGTATTTACATGTTTGGGGAAATAAAGTTAAAAACTGCAATTCCCCTACTGGAAAGAAAATAGAAAAAAAAGCACCCCCTTATTGGTTTGTGGGAATTAGATTAGAAGGTGATGCTAAGAGAATGGACAAAATAAAGCTCTGCCTCTTGTAGAGTTGGGTGGAAACAACTCAGGACACACATCTCTCTGGACTAACCATGATGAGTTTTTAAGTTAACGGACTTGACAGCACCATTTGTCACACTTGGTTTATTCAAGACTCACCTGGAAATTGAGGTGGTGACCTGTGTTTGCTAATTGGCTTCACTGAAAGGAAAACCAAATTTGTTTACTTATGACATGAGAAGTTTGTCACGGGGGGGAGGGTGCTGGAGAAACTGCAGATGTTACCCTCCTGTTCCCACAGAAGCTGGCAAGCAGAGGTGGGCCATATTTCATGATTGTACTGTAAAGAACCTATTTTCCGATCCTTGAAAGAGAAGCATAAGAAGTTATGACTATAAAGATTTTAACATAAATGGCATAGAAGTAGGAAGGTATAGTTCCTCATAATTTTAGTTAGTTAGTTAGTTTTCTATTTTTGAGACAGGGTCTTTCTACATATGTCTGGCTGTCCTGGATATCAATGTAGATCACTATGCAGATTAGATTGAATTCTCATGGATCTGCTTACTTCTGTCCCTTGGTCTGTTATATAGGTCTATTACCAATCTTTTGAAGATGTACACTTGCCATTTTGGGTAGAGATGAAGTTTCTTCTATTTGAACTATTTTTTTTAAATTTTATTAAAGAAAATTGAAATCAAGTTCTAGCTTCATTTATCTTGCCTATTATCAACTATTAAATATGATATATCCTTTAATCATATGACACTTGATCTAGTTTTTACTTCTTTATACATTTATTTGCTACATAATGTATATGCTGACTATCAAACAGAAATATGGCTTAGAATTTTTTTATTTCTATCTGTCTTTCTTTCTTTCAAAATTACTATCTCTCAAAACAGAAGAAGGAAAATTTAAACAAATCCTGTTTAGGTTGCTTATCCCTCATGCAAACACTGCTGGATTGTATGGAAAGAGTCACAAATGAACACCTCTTTTCAGAATATGCGATAGAAAACTACAGGTAGAAACTTTTATATTTTGAGATAAAAATATATAGAAAAGCAAATTTCTTTTGAAACTTTCCTCGAACACATAGTCAAATATTTTAAACAAAATTTGTATGAAACAGATTTTTTAAAAAAGCAGCAAGGTGAAGATACTTATAGATGAGCTATTTTGCCCACTTGTACTTTAAAATAAATTCTGTTGGTACCCAAATAGCTCTCACATGAAAGGAGTTACAAGAAATATTCTGGAACCAAACATGAATGACTATGGCCCAAGAAGACAGATATAGTTCGTCCAAATTCTTTGTTCCAGTGAAGTCATTGTTTCCTGAACTTTTATAATAGAAGAAAGAAAGCCATATATCAAAACACTTTACAAGCACATTTGAGGGGGCATCAGATGGAGGTTAATGAAAGATGGGGAGAACTCTGCTATAGGACTTGGATGTTGCCTGACAAAATACTTAGCCATTTCACTGGTGGAAAACTTATTTTATTCAAACGCACTCCAAGTGCTTTTTAATCTATTTGTCAAGATGCTAATTCTAATACAGAGTAGGGGAAAGAAATGTTGTTGGTCAAGATAGAGATAACCCAAGACGAATTGAAATTCACTCTGCATCTACAATGTTCTAACCTGTCCACCCTACTGAAGATTTGAGCTGCCAAAGAGCCTCTGCAGAAACAGCTTCTTGACTAGACTGTGAATGCTTTGTCCATGCTGTTTGTTAAGACTTCTTTGGGATAGTAAAGTATATGGGATAGATAAGATCTAATATTCAGTATAGTATGGGATAGATAGGATCTAATATTCAGAATGCAATATTCCCATCAGACTATTTATACACTCTATATAATCAGAATTATAAACATGAAATGGAATCCTGTGTTCCATGGGACATGTCTCCAAAAACTTACAAATCTTTTACATTATTGAAATTCTTCATTGAAAAAAATCAAATTGTGGCAATATTTTAACTATAATTAATAGTATTAATTTTTAAAGAATGTATAAAATGTGCTTCCCATACATTATCTAAATTTCCTTACATTCATATTAGTTTATAAGTCTCATATAAACATTTCCATTGTTTTCTTTATAGTCTAACAATCCACTTTAGGAACCTCAGTTTCCTCTCTATTCATAACAATCAGTTACAAACAGATTTTGCTTAGGTTAGCACTTTATGCTCACTTCCTCTTATCTGTTCCGGGTTCTGTCTTCTTTGAAATTGTTCAGATCTTGAATATGTTGTCATTGTCTCTGTGAGTTCATATACGCATGAGCACTATTTTGTCTGGAAAATGCTGTTTATCTTAAGAGTCAAATGACATCATGTAAACGTACCACGTTTTTATTGTTCACTCATCAGCTGACGAACATTTACCATGCCTTCAATTTCTGGTGTTTATGAATAGAGCAGCAGAGAGCATGAATAAACATGTATCTCTGTGGGAATATAAAGAGTTCTTTGGGTATACACTCAAGAGTGGTGCAGCTAGATCTGATCAGTCTATTTTCAGATTTTTGATGGACCTCCACAAGTGATTTTGGTGGTTTTTGTAACAGTTTGGGTGATCACCAGCAAAGAATAAGTGTTCCCTATTTTTCCCCCTTCACCAGTATCTGCTGTCAGTTGCCTTATTTATCTTGGCATTTAGAATGGAGTAAAATGAAATTTCAAAATAGTTTTACCTTTCATTTTCCTGATGGTTAAGAATGTTGGGCAATCTATTTATTTATAAATCTATCTATCTATTTATTTTAGATAATCTTTTTGTGTACTAATTTTTGATTCATTTTACATGTCAAACACAGTTCTTCTTTCTTCCCATCCTCCATCCCTTCCTCCGATCCCTCCTCAATCTCCCCCAACCAGTCCACCTCTCTTTCACTCCTCCCAAAGGGTAAGGCCTCCCATAGGCAGTCAACAAGGCCTGGCACTGTAAGTTGAAGCAGGATCAATCCTCTACTTTCTGCATCAAGGCTGAGTAAGGCCTCCCACCACAGGGAATGGGTTTCAAAAAGTCAGCTCAGGCACCAGGGATAGATTCTGGTCCCACTGCCAGGGGCCCCTCAGATAGACCAAGCTACACAATTATCTGTGTCTCATGATTTAAGAAATCAGTTTAATTCTATATCCCATTAAATTGGGATATTTATATTCTTGACCTTCAATTTTTATTTTCTAAATATTCACTCTCTTTCATATGTCTAATTTGTAAAAATTATCCAAAAATATCGACGGACTCCTTGTTTGAATGATGATGTTTTCTGATTTTTAACATCATGAGGTCCTGTTTGTCAATTTTTTTTTCTTGATGTCAGTGCTGCTTGTTCAGAAAGACCTTGTTTAGAAAGTTCTTTTCTGTGCTGTAAGATCAAATATATTTGCTATTTTCTCTTCTATGAGCTTCAGGTTATTTAGTCTTATGTTTAGATCCTTGATCCATGTGGTGCTCAGGTCTGTGCTGGGGCACGGATATAGAAAACACTTGAATTCTTTTCCACTCAGCTAATCAGCCTGACCAGCACCATTTGTAGAAGATGTTGTATTTTCTCCAATGGGGATTTTTCTTTTGTTTTTCTTTTTTCTTTTGTCAAAAATAAGGTGTCTGTAAGTGTGTGGAGTCAAATGCTGGTCTTGAATTCTATTATTCTATTGATCAACATGTCTCTTTTTATACCAAGATTTTGCTGTTTTACAAGTATAGATGTGTATTATCATTTGAAATCTGTGATAGTGATTAACTCCAGTAGTTCTGTGATTATTCAGGAATGTTTAAGTATTCTTATTTTTTCTTTGTATAAAACTTAAGATTAAATTTTTACATTTATATGAAAATTTATGCTGGGAATTTCATTGACTGTGTAGGTTGCTTTTGATAAAATAACCACTTTAACAAGTAATTTATGGCTGACCAATCATCAAACCCAGAAAAAAGTAATTTGAATTCAGGTTTTCTCATTAATTCTAATTTGCTTATATAATGTTGGTAGTAGGTAACTCAAAGAAAGAAGAGTTCATTTTATTTGAATATAATATGCGAATGAATATGTGTAACTATTCTGTAGTTTTAATTTTGTTTATCATCCTGTCATGAATTAATCCACCACTTTCAGTAGTGAATTCAAACTTTTTTAGTTACTCTTATTTCTGATAATCTTCAGCATGCTAATATTCTTCTAAACAGACAAGCAATGTGTTTATACATTAGAGCCTTGAGGGTATGTGCTGTTAATTACACATGCCTAGTGGCTGACATGTGATTAATTACAAGTGGGAAATCTATTCTTCAGGTGGCTAGAAACTCCATCTACTTGTCAATGCTTATCTTTTCCAACATGAATTAGCCCACAAGATATGAGGGAATAGAATTAAAGATACACTGTGAAAGAGATGAAAGAAAAGCCTGAAATTTTGACAATTATTCCTAAGTATTTTAAACGTTGATATCAAATGCTTGATAGAGTAAGACTCTGAGACAATTACCCACCTGATTCTTGAACCTTAATTATAGACACATGAGCGATTAATGCTACAGAGTTTCGTTAAGGCATTTTAACTGCATGTATGTTTGTATACACTCGTATATCTAGTGCCTGGGGAGGCTAAAAGGAGGTGTTGGATTCCCTGAGAGTGGGATTACAGATGACTGTGGGATACTATGTGGGAAATAAGCTAAGGTTCTTTTAAAGAACAGGCAATGCTCTCATTTACAGATCCATCTCTCTAGTCCAAGCATGGAATGTTTTATCCAAACAGATTGAGTCTGTTCTTCTGTTTAACTCACTCATAGATTTTCTAAAATTAGTTAGACAATAATTTCTAAGTTTCTGTTATCAAGATCATGTGCACAAGACCTTAGAAATTTAATTCACTGTGAAAATAGAAAAATAATTTAACATTTCTAGATCAGTATTGCTCTAAATGACTGTCCAGTGTCCACATTATGAGGTAAGCAAAGAACCTTTTTTTTGTAAAAAATGACAACACATCTAAGTTTTCCACAAATTCAAATGATATATATGTTCATTTATTTATTTTTGATTATTTTTTTATTTGGGAAATTATAATTATATCATTTCTCTTCCCAAACTCAAAACCGACCCAAATACTTCTCTTTCATCTCTTTTAAATTCATGGCCCCTTTTTCATTGTTAATACATGCATATATGATAATATGTATGTTTGTATGATACATATTATATTATATACATGTAGCATATACATATGTGTGTAATAACAATTATATATGCTTAGCATATATAAAATATAACTTGCTCAGTCTATATCATACAATTAATATGTAAGTGTTTCAAGGCTGTCCTTTTGGTGTTGGAAAACCAATTTGTTCCCTTCTGTTTGTGTGACTGTTTCTCCCACTCTGAATATTCCTTGGTTGCCCTTAGCTCTTTGTGCAGAGTGGAAGCTCCATGGGCCTTTCTTTGTCTGCTGTTGCATGTCTATCGGTGTAATCATTGTCCAACTCAAGTTTAGGCTGTCATTCTGGAGAAAATTTATGCTGTAGACTCTGACACTTCTAGGAGGCATAATCTCTCTCTTCCACACACAAAATAAAACCTCTTTTATTTTCTCACTCTTGTGATCTTAATGCCCCTACTCCCAGCAATATTCCCTGATCCTTAGATGTGGAAATTGTTTTGTACATGTATCCATCTTTACATGAATAGGTTTCACAATTTTACATGTTGATTTGTTGCAGTTTAGTTATCTTCACCTATTGCAAAATGCTTTTTCCTAGATAAGGGTTGATGATTACACTTACCCGTGGTTATAAGGAGAAATACAATAAGAACAGTAAAAAACTGTACTTTTCTACTGAAATGGTTACAGCCTCTCCCCAATATCCTGATTTAACTAGCTTTGTATATTTGCCTTGGTTTCTTGGCTCATTGGTTCTTTAGCTATACAGAAGGTTTTTAGTTTTAAGATGTCCCACTCATCAGTTAATTCCTGGACAGATTGACTATAATTAAGGAAGTTTTATCCACATATATGTCATGAAAATTACTGCTAATATTTTCTGCTAGCTGTTTCAGCAGAACTGGCCTAAAGGTGAGATGATGTTTCAGGGATCCTACTTCATGAAAGAGCCTGCTAGACATTCTGCAGGACACAGAAAAAAGTGACTGACAAACTGAAAATATAGGCAGAACTATCTTTGAAATTATCTACTTTGTGGAAAATTCTGCAGTATACTATAAGATGTAGGCTGAAGATGGATGCTCCAACAGTACAGAAGAACTTTGAGTGACTGTCCACACAGTGAGATGTCTCTATTAATTTTAGAGTTTTTGAAGTTGTTTGCAATGGATTTCCTATTTACTTAGGTAATATTATATCTTTCTGGAGTCTTTGATGGAGTTGAAGAATTTATAGTTATAGTTTCCTTAGTTATGATAAAAGATAAAGTAGATATAAATATTATAACTGTAATTATTACTTGATACCTGTTTTGTTATATGTAATTTTTCTATGTTAAATTTAAAACCTTCTTTCTTATTTAAAAATAAAAGGGGAATTGATACAGGATTCCCCTCTGTATGCTGTGAATAACATTTATTAATAAAGAACTGTCATGGGCCTGCACAGGGAATAGAGTAGATGGGGAAAATTAAGCAGAATGCTGGGAGAAAGGAGGAGAAGTTAGAGAGAAGACATGTAGCCCCACCAAAGACAGATGCCAGAACTTTAGCCGATAAGCCACAGCCACGTGGCCACACACAGATTAATAGAAATGGGTTAAATTAATGTGTAAGGGTTAGCCAGTATGAAGCTAGAGCTAATCAGTCAAACAGTGATTTAAGCAATATAGTGTCTGTGTGATTATTTCGGTTTTGGGCAGCTGGGACTAACAAGTGGCCTCCTTACAACTATAATTGTATAATTTAATGAAGTAGAAGTAATAATGAGTAAGATCTCTTTATTTTACTCCATAATGCTATCTTCATTTAGTATGTCACTATTCCTCTTATGCTGAAGCATTATTTCTGGTAAAATTATATGAGAGTTATCGCCCTAGACCTAAATAGAAACAACTATAGAGGAAAAACTGTGTTTTCTAGATACAACAATAGTGTGGTTAGGTTCAAATGCAGAGTAATGCAACACACGTCAAATCCCAGATGACAAGGACCATCATCTTGGTTCAATAGCAGTCAGTCAAACAAGTTGAAATTTCCAAGTATGTGCATGCACGCGCACGCACACACACACACACACACACACACACACACACACACACACACACACTGCGGAAGTTGTTTCAACTATGTTTCTGCTGTTGACTCTGAAAACACGCGAACCGTAACGCAGGAGTAAGTATTGTAATCATGTTTTTTTTGTGAGAGGAATTTAAGTTTAGAGACGTTATACTTCAACTTAGTGTATAAAACTCATAAAAACCAGAATCAATCACAATACAAATGTAAGTTGAACATTCCCCAAGTCTATTCTTATAAATACCAAGTTTCTTCATAGTACATACCTTTGAGCTTAATAAAATGGCATGAAATTTCCTCTAAGTATGTTTAAGAACATCAGATTCTTACTCTTGATTAGGCTTCAATTTTATACTTATAGCATTCATATTAGTTTCAAATTAAAGTGCATCTTCTCTTGAGGTTAGGTGATGATTGTGAGTATTCTTAATGATTTCTAAGTTTTCATGAATATTACTGTCATTTTCTTATACACCAGTAAGCTATCTGTTTTATTCCCTTTTACTTTTGTTTCATAAGCTTAAATGTCATTTCTTCTTCAATATAATGATGAGATGCTCAAATTCAATGTATGTTAGGACTCTACTAGTTAACACTGCTAAATAAAACAACACTACACAGTATCTGATCTACAGGGAAGTGGATGATGTAACCTTGAAAGGCATGGTGTGTGGAATTAAAATAAACTTTCCTACCATAAGACTAGTTGGTGAAGAAGTAATGTTGAAAGAGCATAAACAATTCAAAGGATTGTTTGAAGGAAACAAAACATTGAATGCAGTGATTCATTGGGTCATTAAGTAGAGAGAAATAGAACAGTCTCATTGACTGATGATATCTCCAGGACAGTATCTTTGAGCTTAACAAACTTAAGAAAAGTGAGCATTCAACTAGTGAGGATGAATGCAGATTTCAAAAGCAGAGGAAGACTGGAAAGTGTTAGAAATGACAAACAAAGCAATTTTCTGCACTCACTCTTCTCTGGAAGCTACTCAGAATATAGGAGTCCCTGTAATAATATACTCTTAACAAAGACAACAAACTAAAATAGCAATGATGCTGTGAAATGCCATCAGGGAGCTTCATGCTGTGTAAATATTGTTGATGTTGAAAATGACAGTTGGGGATTTAAGGAGAATGATTTGTGTTCAGTAAGTCTGTTAGCTTAAGTCTGGAATCTTAACAAAAACATGTTTTCCAAGATTCATCATAACCCTGTATTTCTGTGAAAATACTGTTATTTTTTGTTTTCCAAGACAGGGTTTCTCTGTAGCTTTGGAGCCTGTCCTGGAACTAGCTCTTGTAGACCAGGCTGGCCTCAAAATCATAGAGATCTTCCTGCCTCTGCCTCCTGAGTGCTGAGATTAAAGGTGTATGCCACCACTGCACAGCAAAAATAGTTTTTTAAAATACCTTCCCACCTGACACATGACTTTGTGTCATACTTAAATTATAACAAACTCAAAAACCTGTGATTAAGCAAGCATAAAAATGTCTAGGTCTTTTTTATCAACAGACCAAATTCTTCTAAGGTCATGATATAGTCAACTAAGACAATATTAAAATTGTTCAAAGAAATTGTTCATTCAAAAACATCACTTCCAGATTCCTGTATAAGATACCTTGGAAGTGAGTTGTTATCTCAAATTAGACCTAAAAATAAAAGGCCACTTTAGAATATGATGTTTAAGTTGACATTGCATTGCTGTGGGGTAATATTTTTCTTACTTTCTTATTATGTTATGAAAAAACTTATCAGCTTTTTTCATATGAGAAATATTCTTAGGAAAAGTATTGAATATTTCCTAATATAATTAGAGAATTTTATATTTATAGTGAATTGACATCTCATAAATATCACACTGAGCATTTATCTTCATATGTGTTATTCATAATTAAGAGAAGACAACAAATAATTAGCCTCAGAAAAATCTATTAAGCCAGAAGGAAAATAATACAAAACTCAACTTCATTTTACTTTATTTTATATAGGATTGTACTATATAAAATAAAAATGCAGTTCATTCTCCAATTGAAGTAAATAAATGTTTGGCTAAGAAAACACAAAATTGAGATGGTGTGCCCGATCTAGTGGGAGCTCACCAAGGCCAGCTGGACTGGGACTGAAAGAGCATGTGATCGAAACAGACTCTCTGAATATGACTGACAATGGGGACTGACTGAGAAGCCAATGGTAATGGCACTGGGATTTGATTCTACTGCATGTACTGGCTTTTTGGGATCCTAGTCAGTTTGGATTCACACCTTCCTAGGCCTGGATGGAGGCGAGAGGGCCTTGGGCTTCCCACAGGGCAGGGTAACCTGCCC